>PYUH01000715.1:139520-191952 GCA_016808085.1 Suaeda aralocaspica | reverse complement strand
TTTGACGGGGAGGGGACATTTATGTAGTTTGTACTTTTTGACTTAGTTTCTGTCTTTTTTTTTGTTGCTTTGTTTTTTTACTTTTTTCTTCTTAATTTTTCATCTTATTTTTTACCTTTTCTTTGGGATTGTGATTGTTTCTTTACTTTTAGGCATTGCATGTTTACGATGCTGGTGTGGGGTGGATGTAGGTTATTAGACTCGCGTAGACTTCCGATGGTCTGGGACGTCCCTTGGTGGTTAGGAATTTGAGACCGAGTTGGTAGCTATTCCCAAACCTTCTCTTTGTTGTTGTTGTGTGTGGCTTTAGTTGAGTTTTTTTAACTACGTTCTTAGGATGTTGCATGGTTTGTGTACCCCTCGGTTGGCGGTTTATGTGAGGTGTAGTCGCGATGTTGACAAAAAAGATTGTTTGTATGTTTCTTAGGTATTTTAGAGAGAATTAGCTTAAGGGATTATTCGTGTACCGGTCGCAGTTTATTGTTGGATTGATACTTCTGTACCCTTGGCGCTTATTTTGAAAAACTTTAGTTGACTCTTGATCCAGCGGAATGGATCCACATGGTGATTGTATGGCCAATTTACTGAATATGATAGACTGATTTCCTTTTATTGGTCAACTATCACAACCTTGCTTGGGTTTGGACTTGAACTGTGTTTAACGGAGGATTTGAGCCACTTTTGAATCGAATTTCATTCATATTTTCCTTTCATGTGTGCTCTAGTTCCTTGGCATTCTTCCCTTTTTGAAATTTATGGATCTTGCGGTTCGACTTCTGGATCTAGTAGCGTTTAGTTGTGCATTTTGTGTATGTATGCGATTGATTTTAAACGCTCTCTGTTTCTTTTTGATGCTTCAGAATTTTCTACTTTTACCCACATTTTAACCTTTTCCCTTGAATCTCATGTTTTGCGCTTTATTCCCTTCATTTGTATTTATTATCACAGTACAATAGTCCCGTATAACCCTGATTACCATAAGCACTGTTATGACCAAACTGGTTTGGCGGGAGATTTGACAGTTTAGTTGTGAGTTTGTTGTTTAAACATAGGACGTTTGTAAAGGGTGTTATTGATGATGGTGTGAAACTGTGGAAATTGTTATTGATGAATAGTTTAAATTATAATGTTTAACATACAAGGCTCCTGCATATTCATACCACAGTGGCTAGGCTTTTTGTAGTTAATTAAAAGTACAATATTTAGTCATGGCACTAGTATGTATGTGTGTGAGTATGTTTAATTGTTTAGTGGATATTAGCACAACCATAGTCATTAAGAGTGCCGTTCGAAATTATGTTTTTTCGGCATGAATATAAATGAATGCTAGTGAAATTTTTTTTATGTGCAAGCATAATAAGTTGAAAAAAAAGAGATGATGAATATAACAATAGAGATGAAATACAATAGAATAGATTTAGAAAGGAAGTTTAAATTTGCTAAGGTAGTGGTTGGATGATTTGATATGAGATTTATAGTTGTTTGTTGATGTGAAATGAATAAAGTCATAAGTTTGGTTGTGTTGATTGGATTTGATTGGTTGCATTGATTTGTTGGCAGAATGTTGAAAAGTTTTCTTTGATTTTATCTTGCGTATATCACGCTATTCACCACATTTATCCCAAATTTTATTTCCTACTCATTCTCACCCCCCTAGCCCAGTCTAAAAGCATTACTTTTATAAGTTCTTATTTTGATCTATAGTTGCCTTTTCTTTTACTTTTTTACATGCTTTATTGGTTATGCGTGATTAGTGATCTTGGTCACGGTTCGTTAGTTAGTATTTAAATGCATTTCTCTCCCGAGTCGACACCCAACACATTAAGCCATTCCGCCGGATACCCCTTCACAACCCCACATTGCCATGCAGGTCGCTGGCATATGGCTTTTAGGAGCCTCTTTAAAAATTGACATATTACCAACCCACATTTAGCATCTGCCCCAATTTCTAACTATTTGGTTAGGCCACAACGAGACGGATTGGAGGCTTCATGTGATAATGTTCATCATTTATTTGTGTGGTTAGCGTGCAAGACCCGTGTGAGCTACCTATAGTCATCGATTTAATTTACAACTCTGACTTGGTGGTTTGTTTTGACGCCGATTTCTAGGAATGGACGGTTAATATTGGACGCTGCTGATGGATAGCCTTTGATGTCTCAAGTGTCTTCGGATTGGCTCTTGAGTCTAAGGATGCCTCATTTTGTTTTCATATGGGGGGTACCCCGTCTAACATCTCCTTTGCGCCGGTTTTGACTAGCGGCCCAACGACCGCAACAACGGCTTGGGTATTACCCGCGGCACATCTCATATAGTAGTTTCCAACTAGGTTCGGTTCCTCCTCATTTCTCGGATCCGCATTGCATTATGCGACAAAATACCCGTGAGCAGTTTTTTGTGGCTGTTCGTTTGATTTTAGATAGATTATCGGCGTTTCTTGTTTTGTTATACAGTTATGTTTTGGATTCATATCGGTTTTTTTTTTGTTCGTTTTTAGTTTTTCATATCTTTTGAGTTGATTCTCTTTTGTTGTTATCCTGTTTTACGGTTCTTAGTCTTTTATACTCTTCGGTTATTGGTATTTTTACGCGGGGTTTTTTCTTTCCCGGTTTTTGTTTTTCTTATGTTTACAAGGAGCCGTACTCGTGGAGTATGATAGTCCATAGAAGCTTAACAATATTGGGTGTCACAAAGATATTTGGTCTCGGCGTTTGATTCTATTTTTTGCGTGTCAAGCAAAAAATACGAAAAGTCCCATGATTACGATATCTCTAAGAATTTAAGCATAATGAAATATGATAAACCGTCAAATGTAGCCCAGTCTTAATATCCATGCGGCGCAACATAAACAGCAGCTTCAGAATAGTAGTCCGCCTAAATATAACACCTAGTGCTATCACCGGTGCTGCATGGGGAACTAATGTCCCACCTTTTATTCTTTTATTTGAGGCGCTGTTTCAGGTTTTTTTGACATTTTTTATTTTAAGTGTGTTTGGCTTTCACTGATTTTCTGTATTTGTCGCTGGTTTGCCGGTTTTTTTTGCTATTGTTGTGGTTTATTAATTGTCTTTTATTTTAGAAATACCGTATATTTTATTTTTATTTATTATCTTTATTGTTAATATATGGTGTGACGATCTTATCCCTTAACTTCAGTTTTTGATCATTTACTTTGAGACCTCGCGAATCCACCAAATGATTACCTCTCTCTAAGAAATTTTCTGAATTCAACATGACCCCTCTTCGCCCCTCACACCACCAAACCCTTCAAAGCCTTTTGTCATAATTGAATGTGTACAAATTTGTCAATATTCTTTTGATATGGTGTTAGTCTTCTTGTTCTTGATTTGCCTTTTTACATTACCATGACACCCTCTCACCCGACTTCTCCTCTATCTTTCTTAGTTCTCTAGGTTCGAGATTATTCTTTCTGTATTTTCACAGATTCCTAATTGTAGTATTTCGTAGTAGTTAATTTCCAGCTTACAGAATTATAAGTTCTTACACCTCAATTCTGGATTTCTGTTAATAGACTACATGCTACGGCTTTTAATAGGACGTGCTTTTGTAACTCTTTCTTGTTTTCCCTTAATTATGATTTCTTTTTTGTGATGTAGACTTTTTTTTTTTAGGGTGTGTATTGTTGGGTTTAGCTATTGATTTTCATTTGTTTGTTTGGTTAGCGTTTTTATTTTTACTTTGTTTTCAACAGTGTTTCTTTGGTCTTTTTTTTATGATTTTTGAATTCCTTTATTTTATGTCGCTTTCCCACCCTTCCATAGGAATTCGCATTGAACACCTTAGCCTCACGGCCCCCCACAGTATGTGTTGTGTTTTTCCCTCTTTGTTATAGTTTAGGCTTATTGTTGTTTTGAAATCGATTGGCCTTTTGAGATTGGTTGGGTTATATGTGATTCACACATCAATTCTAGACCACTTGTATTTGAATGATCGGCATTATATTAACGATTCATGTTGCCTCTGGTCTGTCTCTCTGTTTTTCCCAACCCGACGAACCGAAGTGAATAAGGAGTTTTGGGCTACGTAGATATCAGTTCCACGACGAGAATGAGCGAGCCTATGTGTCAACGGTGAATGCCAATGAATGGTACTTAGTGAGCGTTAATGAGTTTGTGATTGATCATAGTTGAATGCCGATCGCCCTGAGGTTTCATTATTAGAGTTTAATTTTATAAATTTCCCGTTGATTTCTTAGTTTTATCGGAGTCTTCTTAGGTTTTAGTAGTCATTTACCGAAAATTATCCCACCAAGGCCCAATACACAACCCTTATGCTGTTTAAGAACTCGTAGAAATTTAAAATAGCTGCCCTGAGATTATTGATCACCCTACTCCCCTCGCTATTTTAGTTAGAGTTGTTTTCACGGTTATTTTTTTTATGAGTTGTGTTGCGATAGCCTGATTCATTTGCCAAAGTCTAATAATGAATCAGAATGTTACCATTGGTGGTTGTTGGTGGATTATAATGTCAATTATATTGGTCAGCTAGTATTTATACACCATGAGAGTAGACTTGGAAAATGGAACAACTTTGAAAAGGTCTTAAATTAATTAATATGTTTTATACGTCTACATGGAGTGTCCTATACGGATATCGCATATCCTGACTAGGGATTCTAGGTTTCTCTTCCGAAATTACAATAGTGTTTAGTGATGAAAAAAACAAAACTTGGCAGACATGTGACGATGAGTAACATTCTCTCCTATTCAGCAACTGATGGACAAACCACAGGAGGTTACGTTGATTAAAAGGAATTCTTCACCTAAATCAAATTTTGACAATCACCTTTTAATTGATGATAATTTAAAATGGCTTTTTTTTATGCGGAATTTATGCATGTCTGTCTTACTGTGATGTTGCATTGAGAGTTCACTAATCATTTGTTAACTCTGTTCATATCACGTAAATTGGTAGAGAGACTTAGCATCAAAACTCTTGGGGACGTATATAGGCCTGAGTATTGAAACATCGGGGGATCGTATGGAACAGTGTATCTATGACTCCGTCTTGTTGGGGTAACAAGACGTGTACTCTTTTTATATTTTTTAATGTGGCTGATATCCATCACTTTATGGGAACATAGTAATACCTTTTGGTAGTTTGCCCACGAATCTAGTGAACACCCCATAGGGAGGATGATTTATTAGGATGGAAACCCGCTTTCGATGCAGTAGGATCATGAGTATTTCATATAGAAATAGCAATTAATTGAGTTCCATGGACAGTGGCAAATAAAGGTATTGTCTTCCCCCCCCCCACCCCCCCTTTTTTCTTTTTTTTTTTTTTTTTTTTTTTTTTTCCCACCCCCACCCCCCCACCCATATCCCGTCAACAGGCTCAAGTGCCCAGTCGCATGCTCTCCATATTATTTCTTGTTTTCTTGACTACAAGTCTTATCAGTTGTAGTACATAACGCCGTCGCGCGCTCGCACCGCTTCGGCCTTATGTCGACTGGCTTGTCTGCGCCACCTCTCGCCGACCCCATCCGAACCGCGACCACCCTTGGTCGCGTCGAGTAGTTTGGTCTTCTAGTAAAAGGACAAGCTTATGATGTACACAAGAGCGGCTAATGTCAAGTTAATGACGGGATGGATGTGAGAGGCGCTTGCTTTTATTGTTTGGTTGTGAGTTTTTACTTTATTTAAATCGGCTATTGATGAGGCTCATCGCCTACACTATTCATAGAATATTCCGGACACCAATAAACCTAAGGTATGTTATGCGTGAAGTAGGGATCGATCCTCAGGGAGCAATTGAACTCTATTAGCTCTAAAAAGCTTAAAAATTTCGTTTTGGAAAGGCGCCTCTGTTGAGAATATGATTTGTACCACTATTACTATCTGATTAAAGTCTACTAATGTGTAACTGAGGTGAAATTATGTGTGATTGTAAAACTACTATTTTAAGCCGTCAGGGTTAATTCGGGTCACCCTAAGAACAATATGGATTCTACTAACAAATGATGAATCAATCTCTATCAATTATCATACCACCCTTACGGGCACTTAATTCTTCTCGAACTTTAGACTCCCTCAAAAAGTTTTCCAATTCTAGCGGCTCTCGAGCTTATATTGCCTTAGTTACTAATTCTATCTACTATTATCAGGGTCTTATTGGTATTTTTACCCCTTCGACATTCAAAGTAGAAGCAATGAACCAAAATGAAAACCTAATGTTGCGAAACTAATTGAGTATTTGGTAACACAACAAATACTTTGTTTTATTCTTTTTGAATATTCTTTTTTCGTTTTTTTTTTTTCTGGTTTGGTTCTTACGCATTTCTGGCTTGCCTTTGATGTCCTTTTCCATAAAAGGAAATTTGAACTATTAATTTGCCAAATGTCTGAAATCAATTTTCTAACTATTGAGTAGTCCTATGTAATTATTCAAGGTTCCTTCCTAACTCGTAGAAGTTGTCTATCATCTTATGAACGATGGATATCAAATAAATTTTAGAATTACATATAAATTCAGACATAATTACATATTAAATTATTAAATAATATAACAAAAAATCTAAACTAATTTAGTTTAATTGGAAACTTAAGAGCATTATACATTAAACTAAACAAAACAGGAATAAAAGAAAAACGGGAATTACCGAAATGTGAAGATATTTGATTGATGAAATAAGTTGAGAACAAACCCTAATTCAAACTTTTAATTTTTGAGAGAGAAAAATGTTAATCAACCTAAGACGAATTCTAGTGATTGAAAAGCATAAAGTTAGTCTAGCTAGGAAGTCTTGCCCTTATACCCCCGAAAAATGGGTTTTTTTATAAAGTAAAACACGATGAAAATAAGAGAACTACAATTTACGGAAAACCCGCGTGATGCGGTCGCATAGCAAATGGTTTGTTGTCGCCCGCATCAACCTGCAGAGACCTAGGGATACTGCAGGTTGATTAATATGCGGATGCGATAAGGAATTTATGCGGGTGCATTAGATATTGTCAATCTGTCTTTTTGCTTCTATCTTTCTCCTTATTTCTTCACAAGGCTTCTTTCATGGCTGTTACCATAACCTCTTTGTGCAGCATGATTCCCATGCCACATATTCCATTGTCGTTCCTTCCCAAGCTCCCAGTCTCCTTTCGCAAAACTAGCCTCTTTGACGACTACCTCGATACATAAAAATCACCAAAAACCAGCAAGACAAACCGCCAAATGAATAAAATTCAACCCAAAAAGCTCTACAACCATCAGCCCCCAGGGCAATACAGTCAAACTGCGCAAAGCACTTCAACATAGCCAAAAGAACACACACCGACGCTCAAAAGTCAAGTCCAGAGAAAAACAACAACTCTATTAGGCTTATACAATGGCCGTAAACAAGGGGGTAAATAAATACAATAAAAATCGCACATATCAAGTTCATTGTACAGACTAATATTTATTTTGGTGGATTGGATTTCGAAAGACTTTTAAATATTTTAGTTTTTTGGTTTTAAAGTGGCCATTAATATGGTTTCCGAAGTGTAATAAGTTTTAAGTTGATTATTATTTTATAAGTTGTTTGAAGTTTAGTTTTGAAATGTTTTAAAGACTTCGCCGCGTAGTTACTTTGATAAATGCCTTGAGCCGGTATCACAGTGGTAATACTTTGCTTTTTTCCTATTTAGTAGTTTTAATAAAGATATAGAATTTAATATGTTTTCCGGAAAGTAAGAAGTAAGTAGAGTAGGTTAGGGAAAAATCCAGGGTGTTAATCATTGTTGTTACTTTTCGAATCCGAGCTTCCCATATGGTATCAAGGAGAGCGTGTCGTTTCAGTCGTCCCTAGGACCCTCCTTGTGATAAGGCAGTGAAAAACCAGATTATCGAAAAATCCGATCGAAAATCCAGATTTTCGAAAAAGGAACTTTTATTCTGTATCCGTTCCGGGGAAAACCGGATATACAAAATCGAAAAACCATGAATCCGACCAATATTCGGTTCGATTAAATCTTGGTGTCTTTTTTCTATTTTTCTCCAACAATATTCCAGTAGTTATAATCCATAATCCATTTAAGCTTACAAAGTTACAACTTACAAGGCTACAAGCCTATAATTAGCCACGCAAGGCTACGAAATTTCAAAGTCTAAACTTCAAGAGTACGGGAAAAGCACAAAAAATTGAAAATGTATCTAGTTTTATTTACTCCATGAAGTTCTAAATCACACCAAATACAAGTTTATAACCAATAAGTCTTGGTCCATCGCTCCATTGATCAATCGTCTCATCTACGATGATTTTCGGTTGCTCCAAGTAAATCTTTCAAGCTACAAAACATAAAATAAATATAAGTGTTAAAAGAGAAAACCTTCTTAGTTTAAAAAATAACTTAAATACTTAAAACAAAATATTAAGTGATCTACTAACCTTCTTTCATTTCATCTATTATTTTCAAACTCCCTTCAATCACTAATGAATAAGAGAAGTTACGGAGCAACTCGTTTGAGCCAACTAATGCTTTCAACAACCATTTTTGGAGTCAATGGTAGTAGAAGAGAGAGGTGGAGGTGGATGCCGCGATTTTTTCTTTGGTTTTTTTGGTTGGGACATGGAAGAAGCATAAGGTGAACAAAAGCATCCAAAACAAGCTTAATCTTAGTGCATCAAAGATTAGCTTTTGTTGTCTTTCATAGTTATCCTTGACAATCCATTCAACTATAGTCATTTTATGACGAGGATCTAAATCATAACACACAATACATTGATATTTTTTAACATCACCATAGTATTTCTCATCTTTGCGTTCTTGTTTGTAGCCATTTCTTAACACCTTCATCCTCACCTTTAATTACTCTTAATCATATAGCTAGTTCCACAAATCTCATGTACATAAGAATTGCAAGTCACATTCGAGAACCCGATAACCCTCAAAGGTGCATCATAGAAAAGTTCAAAAAGGTAATAAGAACCTACCCTCTTCCAATCATCTTTATATAGACACCACCAATTTGTCTAAGTTCTTTGTACCATGTGAATCTTTCATGAGCAAGCAATCAAAGCCCTTTTGAACTTATAGCGGATTAAGCATTAGAAATAGAATAGAATTCAATTTGTTTCAACACAATACAACACAGATTTTTACTCTCCATTTTTCTTCCTGTGATGCATTCTTAATTTTAAAAGTTCTAGCGGGAAGATTATCAAGAGCACGAATTTTCTAATTCACAAATCACATTCTTTGTAAATCTCTCACACTCAAACTCTATATGAGTCGCACATTGCATATGCAAATGTTGACCACTAACACACTTGACTCCCAAATGTTAAGTCTTCTCCTCAGTAATCAATTCCAAGATCATTTGAAGTGGCATTATCAACAGTCACAGTCACATGTTTTTTAATCCCCATTCATTTAAACTTTCTCAACAGTTCTTACCAATGATTTGACTAGAATGGCCAGCAATAAGACAAAAGTTAATGATCCTCTTATGCAACAATCAATCATCATCAATAAAATAGCAGTCAAACACATGAACCTAAGTTTGACTTCAAGTCCAACAATCAGTTGTCAAACAAACCCTAGATATCAAATTCTTAAGCACATCTTTCTACTCATTTCGTTTTTAAGAAAAGAACATATCAATCTCTCTAGTGGTAATAGGACATGAAGGAGGAGCAAATTGAGGACTCAAAGCTTTACAAATGCAAAGAAACCTTCACATTCAACAAAAGAAAATGTCAACTCATCACATATAATCATTTTAGCTAGCTCTTTTCTACCAATGATCTTGATCAAACTCCATAGTTTAGGAGAATGTGTAAGTTTCTGTCCATCATCATAAGGTTTCACAAAAAAATAATACCACGGTAGGTACTGGACACAAACGGGTACGAGAAAAGGATTGAAAAAAAACGAGGATACAGGTACGTAAAGAAAACAATAAGAAAATATTAAATTCTAGATAATTTCAATAGAATGTAGAGGTAAATATCAAATTTGATGGTGATAATTGATTATTAACATAATAACTACTAAATCCTAAAAGGTTAAACAATTAAAGCGTGAAAAATAAACTCAAAAGCTATGGGATACTCAAATGAGTCTAATCAGTTACGACACAATGTGGGTACGCGTGTCCAACGTGTATGTGTCGGTATTGTGTCGGTGTCAGACACAGGGTACGTACGGCGGTAGGTTGGAGGTGTGTCCGTGCAACCTACTTTTTGCTTTTTATCCAAATTTGCAGGATAAAATTTACACATTTTAACATGATTTGACAAAGGAGCAGTGCCATTTTACTATGACAAACCAATTTGACCATCGCAATACTTACATTGAGCAATGTGGAGGCTCCTCACTAATCCTCAAAAAAAGATCCCACCATTTGGACGATTCTTCCTCTTGGTCGTTGTGACTACCTTTGCTCCTTGACATGCCACTCGACTGGCTTTTTTCTATTTCTTCTTGCGCTTAATTTGCTTGCTTATTTGGTGGTGGTGGTTCATCCTCCGAGGAACTATATGTGGATCATTGTCCTCCAAATTATCATTGTTGTGGAAGTCTTAAGTGTTCTTATGTCATGGAAGCTTGATGACACTAGCAAATAAGATACCAAAAAAAAAGATTAACATTCACAATTCACAATTTACAATTCACAGTTCACTAGTTATTCGAAATCATTTTTATAATAAACAAGTATTCTAAAATAATTTTTTTATAATCTACTTGCTAAGTGTTCTGAAAATGTATAATCTGAAAATAGTTTTTAATTCTCAGATTATCTTTGATTACACTTGCTAAATAATCTAAAATGTTATCCGAAAATGAAACAAAAAACATTTCCAAAACATTCACAATTCAAAAATAACTTGAAAACAGAATAATGAAACATCAGATCAGAAAAATCAGAATGTAGCATCAGAAAACAGAATGAAAACATCAGAATCTAAAATTTCTTTTATATGTAATCGAAGAATTAAAAGGTGAAAAAAATTGAAGTCCTAGAACACGTAAATAAATAAAATTAAACAAAACAAATAAACAAAAATTACAAAAATCAAATAAAAGAACTATGTAATAGAGACTTACTTGGGCTGCCGAAAACGACGACGAGCTGTGAGTAAAATGGGCGGCGAAATCCGAGAAGGAAGACGAACGGTACCAAACAGTGACTTTAGGGGGATATTTTGGGTTCAGTTGAGGATTTGAGGGATTTGGGGATTTTAGGTTCAATTGAGGATTTGAGGGATTTGGGGATTTTTAGGTTCAATTGAGAGTGATATGATGAGTGAATGAGTGATAACTGATGAATAATTTGACATGCTAATGGGCTTAATGAGGTAGCCCAAAGTCCGAACTACTTGGGCTGTGTTACTTCATCTTTTAAAAAAATGGAAAGTTGGATATTTTGAATTATGAAAACTATTCCGATTCGTTTCCGGTTTGAAAAAACCAGATATCATGTCCTGTTTTTCCAAATTCCCACAAAAAACGAACCGATATCCGGTTTTTCAAAACGCAAAACCACAGACACTGTAATTTAAACACCTACAATCTACCTTGATACATCCCATCTGCACTTCAAGACCCGCATTCCATGATCACGTTTCTCCAATGCATGTTTGTGCATCACTCTTTCCACCAAACATGGACGTCTCTACCTCTATCCCCGACACAGTCTACGATAACGGACCTCTTCTCGTTTGGCTAGCCCTGTTCGCTGGTGGAGTCAGTATAGTCAATACTCTCTTATATGTTTGAGCACAGTTTTGCCCGAAATTATAACATTCTTGTTTCATTTCTTGAGCCTTCGTATGTTGACGGCCACACCCCTTACATTGACTAACCTTTGACTATGAGATTGACTGGGTGATTCGCAGGGAGGCGGTTCCGAAGCTTCGCGGATAGGCTTTGTCGTCCAGTCTTTTCCTTCTGTAGTCCGATTGGTTAGTAAGCCCTGACTCTTTGTGTATTTAAATAGATATTCAAATGTTTATTAACCAAATTGTTTATTGCCATGAACCATCGCGAAGGGATGCCTGTATGCGCTGAAGGATGAAAGAGACAACTTCGCATGGGGCCAAGTACACAGCGGTAGGTGTGTAGGCCGTGCTCCGGCCCTTGTTATGGATGCAGCGGGAGCGACTGCCTCTTAGAGGCCATCTTTGCTGGAAGGTGTGTCTACATCCTCGACTGGATGTTGATTTTGATAGTATGAGCCCAACCTACTGCTCACCATTCTTCTCTGGAATCCCTTCTTCGAGGATTGTGATGGAGCTTTGAGTGGGTCGCCTGATGGCGCTGTGCGGCGTGCGATTGCTGTTGTTTCGTATGGCCTCCGTCACATCTTCATCTTTATCCGGCGGCTCTACCACCTCTTTGAACAAAACTTATATCGGCCCCTAGGTTTTCACCCCTTTTAACATGCCGTCAACTAGTAAGGATCCTATGATTTAGGTAACCTCAGCTTTCATTTAGCTAGGGGTGATATAACCCATATGGGACTCTTGATTTTGTGCTTTTGTATATGTTGGACTTGATCTGCGACTACGATTTTAATTCACTATGTGCAATTTTGACTCATAAGGCTCCGACTTGTTTTGATTTTGACCTATGGAGATTTACTTTCTCACTTTGACTTGACTGAGACCTTTTGACTTTTGACTCACCGCGAGAGGAGGACATCCCCCCCACGCCCCCCCCCCCCCCCCCCCCGGAAAAATGAAACAAAAAACAAACAAAACAAGTGAACTAGGACACATATATCAAGGAAGATGTGCATGAGGATCGAGACGGAAGAAGCAAACGAGGAGCAGTGCCCAGCGCTTGAGTGCTCCACGAGCGCCTGAGTGCTTGATGGGCACCTATGCGCTGATTGGGTGCCTAGACGCTCGGGGTGGCCTATTTTTGGTAAATTTTTGCTTATATAAAAGCTTTGAGTCGCCTTCAAGTTTTATTACATTTATTCTTCATTTCTCATTCTTCTATTCTGCTAATCTTCATGAGCTTTCTTCCTTTCTTCCTTCTTTCTTCTTTCTTTTGTCTTCTTTGTATACAAGCGGTAATGGCAGGTGACTTCGAATTCGCTCTCAATGATTGGCTCAAGGTGATGAATCATGAAGAAAAGGATTTTCTCAAGGACTATAGATGCAATGCGATGATTATGTTGAGGCATGCACAACTTGATCCGAACTTAATTCGTGCTGCAATAGGTTTTTGGAATCCTCACACATATAGTTTTAGTTTTCATGAGAGAGAGTTCGTTCCTTTGCCTGAAGAGTTAGGTGCTATAGCAAGCTTGTCGTATAGTGGTTTGCCTTGCCTTCCTAACACTAGGGATTACTTATGTCCTGCTTTTGATCGTTATTTGGATCCCGATGTTCGTGCCATGGGAAAAATAGTGCAATGTAGGTCGTTTGATTTGGTGGAATTAATCGAACATTTGAGGACAACGGATATAACACGTAGGAGATATAAGTGGAGAGCGTTGCTGATATGCATATTTGCTAGGCTTTTGTTTGTTAACAACAATCCCTCAATTGGGCATGCGGCATTGGTGACAATCGTTGAGTAATTTGAGGATAGTAGGACCCCTATGTCCTTGTACTTGTGAGTTATTTATGGCTTTCGATCGTCTGAAGGAAGATCCACATACTCTAATGTCTGGATGTCCTTTGCTCCTTCAAGTAAGTGTTTTTAGTGACCAATTGTTCATATGTAGATTTGTAACAGTAAATAGGTCATTTAATTTTAATGAAGTAGAATCTCGTTGGATTAAAGGCTTTACCTTCAAATACTTAAATTCATCACTGAACATTTGAATCTAAATCTCTTCATGTGAAATCATACATGATTTGGCTTTGTCGTTGAAGTTCTTTCTTGCCTTGTGTTGCATTGATAGGTATGGCTCAGGGATCGCTTGAATTTAATGGAACCGCCTTAAAACATTCCATCACATTCCTTGAAGAATCTGTACCGGAGGACAGGCTTTACCAGCACTTGACCATGCGCGATTGGATACTGATCCTTGCTGACAAGAAGGCTTATATCCGGTGGACACTACCATGGTGGAAGATTAAGGCCATGGTCTTTTCTGAGGACACATCGTATATACGCATTGCTTGCTTGACTTTATTAACCTTCTATTGTCCTATCTGAGTGATGAGGCAATTTAACATAAAGCAGTTAATTCTTGAACATGATATAATGAAGCCTGATGACAAGCCTATGTCGCAGGGTATGGCCAAGAATTGGGAACAAAATTGGATGAAGCATACGAAGATCGCTGCGACCCTACTTTCGAAATGCTATGAAAAGGTGTCTAAGCACTATTTCATTTGGATGAAGGCTGTTACTACATCCATTCGTGCGGAAGCCCGTAAAGCCGAGAAAAAGACCATGGATATGCCAAGGATGCGATAGAAGAGAATCCCAAAGTCACTTATGTTAAGGATAGACTAAGCCCTATGAGGGCCCTTGTTTGGGAGAGACTAGAGAGGTTGCCCCCATTGAAGATTAATGACGCGGCTACTAGTGGAAAGAAAAGGTTAAGAGAAGGAGAGGGAAACAAGGTAAAAGGGAAGAGACCAATGGAGGATACACCAAAGAAAAAATGGGTGCCTAAGAAAAAGGTCGAGGAAGGAGAAGGCTCGAAAACTGGAGATAACAAAGAAGACTCTAAGGATGATTAGAGATAATTTCTCTATTCTTTAAACCTTTTACAGTTATTTAGTGAATAAGGCCTGCATGCCACTTGTCATTTATTGCAATAAGTAAACATTTATTTTGTAATTAATCATGTTTTATTACAATACTAAATAAATGATACATGATTAATTGGATAGTTGTGACTTATTGTATATAATAATAAACACAGGTCATGTTTATTACAGGCGATTAAAGGTTGTAGATGGGAGAGGATTTTGTTTACTAAAGGGGCCGAACCTCAGGTCGAGGTTGCCTACGTAGTTCCAATAACTCCATAATCACAATTTAGACATAATATTTCTTGAGTTGATCTATGAGATTGTAGAAATTGTCACCATTCATGTCCATTAATTCTACTGCCCCTCCAGGAAGTATTTTCTTGACAATGTAAGGACCAGCCTAGCTCGGGCGAAACTTTCCTGTTGGATCCATTACGGTTTTACGTAATGACTTGAGAAACAAGTCACCTTCTTCGATGTTTCTTTTTTTAACGTGCTTATTGAATTGCCTTTCAATTCTCTTTTGGTAAATCTGAACATGACTCAGAGCTTTTAGCCGCCTTTCATCTAGTAGGACTAGGCATCATATCTTGCTCTTGCCCACTTGGCTTTGAGAAGTTCACTTTCCAACACTATCTTTAGAGAAGGGATTTCAAGCTCAATTGGTTGAACGACTTCCATTCCATTTACCAAAGAGAAGGGTGTAGCACCGATGGATTTTCGAATTGACGTTCGATACCCCGATAGAGTGAAGAGAAACTTGAGAGGCCAATCCCTATAAGTTTCTATCATCTCTGAGAGGATTACCTTAACATTTTTATTTGCCGCTTCAGCCACTCCATTAGTTTGAGGGCAGTAAGCTGAGGACTTGTGTTGTTGAATCTTGTATTTCATGAGCAAATCTTCATACTCACCTTGTAAATGAGTGCCATTATCATTGATTATTTCATGTGGTACTCCATATTGGCATATTATATTTGTTTCGATGAGCTGTGGCACATGTTTAGCCTGGAGCACGCAGTATGAAGCAACTTCTACATATTTAGTGAAGTAATCTACTGCCACCAATATAAATTCATGTCTTCCATGGCCCAGAGGTGTAACCTTCCCAATAATGTGAATGCCCCATGTCAAAAATTGTAATACCCCACATTTTCACATATTTTAAGAAATTATTTTTGTATTTTATTCTTATAATTTTAATATCTTTATTGAAAAGTTATGTTCAAAATGAATATTAAATGAAAGAAATTAATAATAATAAAATAAATAATAAATAAGTTGTAATTAAAAGTAACTATTTGTGTTCATAAATAATATTTTATGTTTTTTAAAAGATTTTAAAAGACTTCTTAAAATAGAATTTTCAAAGGTTTCCTAATTTATTTTGAGGCAAGGGCCTAATGGTAATTTTCTCTTGTTAGGATAAGTATGGGTTTTTCCAAATCCTACTTTGGGGCCTATATATAAATACCCTTTAAAACCCAAATTTTCAGATTTTCATGCTCACAAGTTGTCATTAGGATTCCAAAAGTTTAGAGAGAAAAGAGAAAGAAAAAAGGTGTTTTCCGAAAAAGAAAAAAAACTGCAGTTTCGGTTTTCGGAAAAGAGAAGAAAAAAAGGGTGTTTTTGTTCTTGGGATTCGTGCCTCGCCGGACCCCACCGGAGCCGCCGCCGGCCACCTCACACTCCTCCGCTATTTTGGTATTTTTTTTTTTCGGACATTTATAAAAAAAAAAACTCCTTCTTTTTTTTTAGTTCAATTTTGCAAATTCATGTTCATATCTATGTTTAATCATGCTTTTATAAGTTTTAATCATGTTTTAATAAAGTTATGATTTGTTTTAAGGCATAAATTAAATTGTTGTTCATGAAATTTTAGATTAGGGTTTATAAATTATGAAAGTTATGATTTTTATGAGTTTTTATGACTTAAACTTCAATATTATGATCATGAATTATTGTTGTGTGAATTTATGAAGATTTTATGAAGTTAGATTGATTTTTAAAGGCTTTGAAAATAAAATAAATTGCTGTCCAAAATTTATAATCATGAAATTCAATTGAATAAATATTATGAACATGTTTTGGCTTATGAAAAATTGTTCTAAAGTATAGATTGGTTTCATAATTATGTTAGTTGATTGTAGAAGAGTTTTGCCATGAAATTATGATATTTTTATGAGTTTTTCAAGACTTTAAAGTTAATAAATAAATCTGAAATTTTTATAAAAACAAGTTAAAGTAAGTTTTAAGTGTTCATATTATGCTAGTATGATCACATATGAATTCTATGATGTTACATATAATTTTTAGTATGTTTTATGAAGTTTAAAAGTGATTTCAGCATGTTTAACATGCTGTCCAGAATTTATAAAGTGAATAATTAGGCTTTTAAAGTATGTAATTAGCATAAATTGATTATATAAATTAAGTAATACATTGTATGATTGATTTATGTTATTTTTGAAGCTTTTCAAGGAGTTTTGGTAATTTTATATTGCTGTCCACTTTTCTAAAATGGCATAAAAATTATACTAAGGTTTTATAAAGCATAAATAAGTCCTGAAAACCAAGTAATCATACAATAGAAAAGTAAAGTGTAGTATGGAATTGAACATAGACTATATAAGGAATGTTTTGGACAAGTTTCCAATATAGAAGTTAGTTTATAGTTGTTGTAGAACTTAGTCCACAAGGTTTTGATTTAGTTTCGGTTTTTCCTTATGTAGGAGACTTTGAACTAGTCCACTTCTAGAAGTTGTGGCAGAGCACCATTACTTTACAAGGTACGTAAGTACTAAAGACAAACATAAGAGCTAGAATTCATGCTTGGATGATCCTTTATGTTATGAAATATCGTTATGGTTGTTAAATCATGAATTTATGTGCATGACAAGTTTATTAGAAGCATGTTTTCTTTATATTATGTTGACATTCCATGTTAAATAGCAGTATAAATTTTTATAAGTTGAATTAGAATGTTGTGATCAGTTTAATTTGGCCAATAGTTTATTAATCAAGAAAGGATGTTATTTTTAAGTTGGTTAGTTACTTAATCAACAAGAAAGGTAGTTGTGAATTTTTATTCACATGATTAAAAGAAGTTATGAGCAATTATTTTAGACATGTTGCCACTCACAGTTTAATGTGTGGTCAAGGAGAAAGTAAGTAATTAGCTATTCACAGTTAATGTGTGGTAAAGGAAGTTCAGTTTAATTAAAGGACACACGTGAGATTAATTTTGAATCTCCTTAAATTGAAGATAATTAATATTGCTTGCTTATTTGATGCATGTCTTTATGTGATGTTGTATGTGAGTCATAACGTTGCTAAACCGGTTAAACTCGTAAAGTGTAAGAGGACTAGCATCAAAACTCTTGGAACGTATATACCTTGAGTATGAACAATGGGGGGAGTCGTATGGAACAGTGATCTATGACTTCTTGTTGGGGTACAAGACGTTGTACTCTTTTATATTTTTAATGTGCTGGATATCCGTCACTTTATGTGACATAGTAATACCTTCTTGGAGTTGCTCCCAAGTTAGTGCCCAATAGGGTGATGATTTTAAGGAGGAAACCCGTTCGATGCAGGATCCATAAGGTTAAATATAATAATTAATTTAGTTGAGTCCATGTACAGGTAAAAGGGTTGTCAAAGATAAGTTGAGTGCATGTTTTATTTCTTATTGTTTGTTGCATAGTCTTTAGTAGTTATGTACTCAGCTTTGCTGACTATTTGTTTGTGTGCATGGCTTTGTCTTGGACTTGGCCCTACAATGACCCACTCGTGGTGAGTAGTTGTCTAGTAAAAGAAAAGCTGCAGGTACAAGTGGACATAAGTCATTTCATAATGGGCTGGAGTGAGAGCGCTTGCTTTGTTTTGTAGCTTTACTTTATTTTATTGCTTATGAATGACTAACATTTATTTTGGATGTTGTTTTATTTCTATAGACTTTTAGTTTTGTTTTTTTAGGGCCATTAATATGGTTCCGAAGTTTAATAAGTTTAAAGTTGATTTTTATTTTTGAGATTGTCTCGAAGTTTTGTTTTAAATCGTTTTTGTTTTAAGACTTCCGCTGTAGTACTTTAATAAATGCCTTAGCCGTTATTACGGTGGCGGTAATACTTTGATTTTTCCATATTTAGAAGTTTTAATAAATATAATCCTTAATAATTATAATATGTTTTCCGGAAAAATAAGAAGTAAGAAGTTAGGAAATTCCAGGGTGTTACAAAAATGGCCATGGAGATTATAGGGAATGGGGCAATGATGGAGGTATATGTTGAGCATTTGCGTGCTTTTGCCACTTGTCGCAATGTCTCACATATCTATTGCAATCATCTTCCATGGTAGTCCAATAATATCCTTGCTTGATGACTTTGGAAGCCACATTTTAGCATTCATGTGGGTTCCACATACACCCGCATGTACTTGATCCATGATTTTATGTGACTCCTCCTTATCTGCACGCCGAAGGTGTAGACCATTGTAGTGTCTTTTATACAAGTCACCCCCCTAGATAATGTATTGAGAGGCTAGGAGTCTTAAAGCTCATTGTTCCTTCTTCGACGTATTCACGGGATGTTGCCGACTTTCCAAATTATTCTTGATGTCGATGTACCAAGAACCTTCTCTTAGGAGGTGGTTCACCTTGTTGCCCTCTTCAATCATACAAATATGGGCTGGTTCCTTTCTTCTTTCGACCAACAAGGGCATTTAAGTCAAAGAGTTTGGGATTCGAACCATAGATGTTAATTTAGCTAGAGCATCTGCAAATCGATTATCCTCTCTCTTCAAGTAAGTATATTCTACTTCCTCGATTTGAGAGGCTACTTGTTCCAAATAAGCTTGGTTTGGGGCAAAACTCTCGCTTTTAAATTTCCATTTTCTGAAAATTTGATTGGTGATCAAAGATGAATCCATAAACCCGCAATTTTTGCACTTCTAAGGCTACATCTGCTTTGAGTCCTATGATACAAGCTTCATACTCGGCGTCGTTGTTAGCTACATCGAAGTCTAATTTCACATAAACGGGTGTATGCTCTTCATTTGGTAAGGCAAGTAGGACACTAACCCGACATCCTTGTTTTTCGGAGGCACCATTGAAGTACAAAGACCAACTTCCCTCTTCTGTCATCATTAACTCCTCATCGGGGAATTGATAATCCTTAGGTCGAGGTGCATCCGGAGTGTCGTCTAAGAATTTCAAAACGACAATACCTTTTATAGACTTTTGTGACATGAATTTAAGGTCAAATTGAACCAACATTATTATCCATTGCGACATTCTCCCATTTACTGCAGGTTTATCGAACTATACTTGAGTGGATCTCCCTTTCTTACTATGCGAATGGTATGGGTGAGCAAGTAGTGTTTCAATTTCTTAGTAGACCACACCAATACTAAGCACAATTTTTCAATGTTGGAGTATCTTTCTTCGTATTTTAGGACCTTCTTGCTTAGGTAATAAAGGGAATTTTCTTTTCTGTCAATTTCTTGCGCTAGCTTAGCTCCCGCAGCTGTTCGAGTGACAGTCAAGTAAAGCCTCAAGGGATATCCCGGAATAGGAGGTACCAAGATGGGCGGATTAGTGAGATACTCTTTGTTTTTGTCAAAGGCTCATTGGCAATCATCATCCTATTCTTTTGGAGCATTTTTCTTTAATCTCTTGAAGATAGATTCGCATATCATGTGGTTAGCGCTCACAGAATCAAAAACAATCATGATGTTGTCTTCTCCATGTCTTCTTCTGCCATCTTAACTTGGTTATAGCCTACGTATCTGTCCATGAAGGAGAATAAGGTGTTACTAGCCGTGTTGTCAACGAGAACATCAATATGGGGTAGTGGAAAATCATCTTTCGGAATGGCATTGTTCCAGTGTCTAAAGTCCACACTCATTCTCACTCTCCCATCCTTCTTAGGTACGGGAATGATGTTTGCAACCTAATCAATGTATTGGACCACCTTAGTGAATCCGGCCTGTAACTGTTTGATGACCTCTTCTCTGATTTTCAATTGAACGTCTGGTTTCATTCTCCTAAGCTTTTGTTTGACAGGCTTGGCCCCCCGGTTTAGAGGGATAGTGTGTTTAGTTATTTTTGGATCAATTCCCGGCATGTCTTCATATGACCATGCGAACACATCTCAGATTTCTATGAGAGTTGCTATAAGTTCAGCCCTTTCTTGAGGATTGAGTGTGAGGCTGATTTGCAATTCTCTTGGAGTGTCATTATCAGAAACGTTAACCTTTTCAGTTTCTTCAATTAATGGATTTAATACTCTTATGTTTTTCTACAACCTTTATTATTTCACCGTCGTTTTGAATTTCGGTTTGCGAAATAGAGCAATCATATAAATTAGAAGGAAAATAAGAATAAGAAGGCAAACAGTAAGCAAATGAAGACATATTATTAAACTTAGTAATCATGACATCGAAATTTACTTTAAAGGCAGACTCTTAAGGGGAGATGGACTCTTTGACAGACTTATTAGGATTTTCTATGGCACTAGACTTGGACTCAAACTTGGACTCGAGCTCAGACTCATCAAACATGGGGCCTTCACCTATAGTGAAATCCATGGTCTTTCCTTCCGGTGTGGTGATCTTTACCGTCTTGCACCATCCTTTAACGAGTTGACTTACCGAAATGATGAGCTCGGTGGGATTGAAAGATTCAAAGTTCATAGCCATACAAACTTCTTGTTTGGAAGGTGGGTCATGCTCCATTCCGAAAAGTAGACCAAGCCCTAGTGCGTTAAGGTCATCCGGTTCGGATTTTCCTTTGGTACTTGGGAAAGCTTCTCCTTCCATGAAGTAACAATTAGCAAAGACTTCGAAGCCAGTATACCTCTTCCCATCATTGACATCCCGTAGTTGGGGAAGTCCTCCCCTTTCTTCAGGAATTTGCCATTTAAAGTGAGAGTATAAGGTTGTATTTCAATGTATCCATCCTTTTTTGCCATCTTATGCTTTTGGCGCTCCTTGTAGTCCTCTCAATTCGGGATGTATCCCAACCCAACTCTATTGTTTTTTGGTTGAAGATTGAAGAGGGTGGTAGCAAGGGCCCTTCGTGATTCCATGCTTATTCCCGGAAAGTAGCCTTGTTCGTGAAGAAGAGCGTTGACTACCAAGCTCGAACAAGGATCAAAGTCAAAAGGAGACTTGTCTCCCTTTTCAATAGTGGCAATGGGAATCCCAACAAGTCTTCATCACTAGCATCATGTTCGATGTTAATGATGGGTTGGTCGGTGACTTGGATTTTCATAGGAGAAGCATTAAGAGTGATCACAGCCCCTTTAAGCATGAATTTGATTTTTTGATGGAGATTAGAAAGGACAGCCTCTAACTCATATAGCCATGGTCTTCCTAAGCTAAAAGGAGATAGAAGCTCATCTTGATGTCCATTACATGGAATTTGACCTTTTTCTCAATCGGCCCCATAGTTAGGTGATCCATATGACTCCCATGGTGTCTCTCCTTGTGTTGTCATAAGCTCAAATGGCTTGATTGCTTGCACACAATTCCTCTTGTAACACCCCAAGTTTCTGAGTGTTTCTTAAGGGACACACATTAATAGCCGAACCATTGTCGATCAAAGTCATAGGTATATTGATTTGTCTACTTATGATAGTGATGTAGAGGGCTTTGTTGTGACTAGACCCTTCGGCTGGGAGATCTTCGTCGGAAAAAGTGATGGATGACTTGTGTTGCTTATGTATGATGAGATTACCCAAATTATCCGGAGTGGTGTCGCTTGCTACATTCAACTCGGTGAGATCTTTGAGTAGATCTTGTCTATGCTTTCCTAAGGAGACAAGGAGTTACCAAACATTGACGTCGGCCTTAGTTTTCTTTAATTGTTTGATGACACTATCCTCCTCTTGAGACAAGGAGGTGGTGAGGTGAGTTGAATGCTACTTTAGCCTTGGGCGGCGTTGAGGCGGCCGGGTCCAGTGAAAACTTAAACTTTATTGTCTTTAAGAGGTGACAAGGGCCTAAGAACTTCAGCAACGTCATTGTCTTCTTCTACGAGAGTGTGATAGGTGGGTTGAACCCCATCTCCGGCATAGACTTCTTGGTCATCGCTATCCCATATTCCATTGATTTCAAAGTGGGTAGAGGAGATGACTATTTGTGTGGCGGGTCGCTCTATAGGAGTGATCAAACCAAGGGGGTCAACAGAAGGTTCATCTTTCTCGACCGCATTGACGGAGAAGAACATGTTGTCCGCAAATTCGTGACATAATTGTTTGTACTCTTCCCATTCTTTAGGATAAAAACCCTCAGGTATCCTATGGGCAGGAGGATATTGATTAATAGGTGGAACCAACGAAAAGTGTCCTTCGATGAGTCGATGGTACTTGATGCATCTTTCCCAAATAGAGGGGTTGTGCACCATTTTGTTGATGTTCGTGTTCCAGTATCTTGCTTAACAAACTCTAACAACTTATCTAATCAAGAAAATATCCTAACAACTTAACTAAATAATTAATTAACAAGATAATTATCAGAATTTACTCTAAAAATCACGAGTTAACTTGATGCCCAAGATTGCCAAAAATCGTTGAAATTTCCGCCACAAGATTGCTCGTTGTTTTTGCGCAATTTTCAAGATTCTTCAAGAAACCTCAAGAAATGCTTCAAGATCCAAACTATAATTAAGAAGCCTTCAAGAATGTATCCTCCATGTATTTTAGCATAATTATGATGATTGAGACTCCACAAGAAATAAAAACAATGATGTCCAAAATGAGAAAACCCTATCAAATGAAATGGGAAAAAACACATGGACCAAACCAATTTGTTCCTTGTAACCACCACTGTGATTCATCCTTTGAGTGCATTAATTAAAGTTACTTAATAATTCATAACTTATTTAATGACTCACTCCACCGGTGAAAAAGTATTAATGATCAATGCCAATAGTGTTGGCTAGGAAGCCACCACCATCACTAATCTCCACAGTGTCAACCATAATCATTGTCACCCATACCTGTGATTTATCCTTAAAAAACCAATAGGATTTATTATTAGGCTAA
Source organism: Suaeda aralocaspica (assembly GCA_016808085.1). Taxonomy (NCBI): domain Eukaryota; kingdom Viridiplantae; phylum Streptophyta; class Magnoliopsida; order Caryophyllales; family Amaranthaceae; genus Suaeda; species Suaeda aralocaspica. The sequence continues at coordinate 168,243 of PYUH01000715.1, read as the reverse complement.
TTGGCTCATCCACTGTTGGTGTATTATAGGATATCTCACTTGTACTCAAATTCACATCATTCTCCCCTGGTTGAAAAGAATTTGCCCTCAAATTCACATCATCATAGTATGGCGAGAGATCCCCAATATTGAAAGTAGCACTCACATTACCATACTCATCAAGCAAATCAATTTTATAGGCATTATCACCATATACTTCAATCACCTCAAAAAGTCCATCAGCTCTAGGCATCAATTTATTCTTCCGTTTATGAGAAAAACGTTCATTTCTAAGATGAATCCATACCAAATCACCAGGTTTAAAAACATGTTGAGTTATGTTCTTGTTCGATCATCTCATGTAGATCTCATTCATCTTAGAAATCTTGTTTTTCACTACTTCACACGTTTTTGAAGACTCCCACTCTCTTTTGCGCATCTACATGGATTTCGTCCCTAGCCAAGGGAATCAAATCAATGGGCATATATGGATTGATTTCATACAATTAATCTCCAATGGGGAATGTCCTATGGTGGATGAAACAGCTATGTTATAAGCAAATTCAACATGGCAGAGGCGCACATCCCAATCCTTCTGCGTTTTACTCACAAGCCCACGTAACAAAACGCCCAAAGTTCTGTTTGTGACTTCAGTTTGCCCATCTGTTTGAGGGTGATGAGAAGTACTAAAAAGCAGTTTGGTACCAACCATCTTCCACAGACACTTCCAAAAGTGACTCAAAAAATTCGTATCCCTGTCACTCACCACACTTCTTGGAATTCCATGTAGCTTCACAATCTCTTTAAAGTATAGATCAGCAACATGTTGAGCATCGTCAGTTTTATTTATGGCCACAAAATGCGCCATTTTTGAGAACTTGTTAGCCACTACCATTATTGAATCACGTCCCCTTTGTGTCCTTGGAAAGCCAATTATAAAATCCATACTGACACTATCCTAGGGTGTATCAGGAACTGGTAATGGAGTGTATAACTCTTTGACAAAAGTAGACTTCGCCCTTTGACATGTAGCACAACTGGAAATGACTGATTGAGTATCACCCAACATTTTAGGCCAATAGAAATATTCACTCACCATATCATAAGTCTTATGAATTCCAAAATGTCCAGCAAGTGCGCCACTATGAGCCTCCCTTGTCAGTAATTCACGAACTCCACTCTTAGGAATGCACAGTTTGTTGTTCCTCAATAAGAAACCATCCTGAATTGTGTAGTTCCTTGAGGGGTATTGATATTCTGCAGCAAAATCCGAATCACTGACATATAATTCTTTCAGGTGCTTAAATCCAAGGACTCTAGTACCAACCATAGCAAGCAGATATGATCTCCTTGATAATGTATCAGCTACCACATTATTCTTGCCTTCTTTGTACTTGGATGAAAAAGTGAAAGATTGGAGAAATTCCACCCATTTGGCATGTCTATGGTTGAGTTTCTGTTTACCATTGATATACTTCAAGGCTTCATGATCTGAATAAAAAAATAAAAGGTTTTGGGCACAAATAATGAGACCAATGATACAGTGCTCGAACAATGGCATAAAATTAATGATCATAATTGGAGTAGTTCAGTTTGGCGCCACTCAGCTTCTCACTGAAGTATGAAATAGGCTTCCTTTCCTGAATTAGTACTGCTCCAATTCCTACACCACTAGCATCAAATTCAACCTCAAATAACTTATCAAAATCAGGTAACACCAGGATTGGTGTATTGCAAAGTCTCTCTTTCACCTCATCAAAGGCTTCCTGTGCTCGTTGGTTCCATTTGAATTCTCCCTTCTTCATCATTTCAGTAATAGGAGCCACGATAGTAGAGAAATTTTGAATGAACCTTCTGTAGAATGAAGCTAGGCCATGAAAACTCCTGACTTCATGAACATTAGTAGGTACCTTCCAACTTTTAACAGCTTCAACTTTGGATGGGTCCACCATAATACCTGCGCCACTAAAAAAGTATCCCAGGAAGACAATCTTTTCCTACAAAAAGTCACACTTTTCCAGTTTCCCATATAGTTTCTACTCGCGAACTAAACAATTATCTCAGATGGTATAGGTGTTCATGAATAGCTTCGCTATAAACAAGAATATCATCCAAATAGACAACAATAAACTTGTTAAAAAACGGCCTCAATACCTCATTCATCAACCTCATGAACAAACTTGGGGCATTACATAGACCAAAAGGCATCACCAACCACTCATATAGACCTTGTTTATTCTTAAAAGCAGTCTTCCATTCATCCCCTTCACGAATTCTCATCTGATGATACCCACTTCTAAGATCTATTTTCGAAAACAAGCTTGCACCATGTAACTCATCCAACATATCCTCAAGTCTAGGCATAGGAAATCTATACTTGATGGTTATGTTATTCACTGCCCTAGAATCAATGCACATCCTCCAAGAACCATCTTTTTTAGGCACCAATAAAGCCGGAACTGCGCATGGACTCATTGATTCTCGAACTAACCCTTTCTGCATCAATTCATCAATCTGGCGTTGGAGTTCTTTAGATGCCTCAGGATCACATCTATATGCAGGTTTATTAGAAATTGGTGCCCCAGGTATGAAGTCAATTGCATGTTCAATTCTTCTAATTGGGGGTAGTTCATCAGGCAATTCATCAGGAAACACATCAGCAAACTCTTCAAGCAAAGGAGTGAGGCGTAAATCTGTTGATACTTTATTTGATGTTGCTTCCTTTACAAAGAGAATAAATTCAGGGTTCCCTTGCTCCACCTGCTTCTCAAATTCCTTAGCAAAAAGGAAGCCGGTTTGTTTCTGGTCCTTCCCTGTAGATGGAGTCAATGGTAGGAGATTGATTCGTTTCTAATCTTTCAAAACTGAGTATACATTTGATTCTCCATTGTGTTGCACCTTCCTATCATATTGCCATGGTCTTCCCAAGAGCAATTGGCACGCAGTCATAAGCACAACATCACACCACAATTCGTCATTGTACAGTCCAATTGTAAAATTGATCAATGCTTGTTTCCTTACTTCAATTCCTTTTGTATCATCAAGCCAATTCAATTTATAAGGACTATTATGGTCTCTTTGTGTCAATTTCAACCTCTTTACCAGATCTTTTGATGCTACATTTGTGCAGGATCCACTGTCAATGATTAAATTGCATAGGTAGGTACCAATCTTGTAGACACTGTGTAATAGACTTTCTCTCTACGTTGCATGTGGTTCGACTACTGAATGCAGTGCTCTCCTAACCACAAAAGCTTCGCCGCTCTGTAGTAATGGAGGTTGATTCATAGTTTCTAGGGTGTCTTCATCAGAATCCCCCCCTCTCTGGTTTTGAATGATGTCCTCATCATCTTTAACCACAATCTGGTAAATTTCTTCCTCGGTTGCCCATAATCTAGCTTGTTCCATATCCAATGTGCATTTTGAGGTACAAGAAGAAGCAATGTGACCATAAACTTGACATTTAAAACATCTCCTGCGTTCTTCATATTCTGCCTTTGAAACTACTTTTTTTGGTTTGTCCCCTGAAGAGCTAGGAGTTGCAGGTACTTAGTTTATTTGTGGTGTTTGATTTGCTTTTGCATTTTTATCTGGAGGTGTATAGTTTGATTTACCAGTGAAAGGCACGAAATTTCGTGTGGTGTCCCCCTTCATACGTTTTCCACCTTTAAAGCCAATTTGCAGAGATCATCAAAAGTACGATATTGAGCCAGGTCAAGCTCCTTATCAATATTTTTGTTCAAGCCTTTCAAAAACCTTGTCATCTTCAATGTTCTCGTTACTCCAAATCACAAAGCAAAGATAACCTTTCAAACTCTGAAATATAATCACGCACACTCATAGTGCCGTGATATAGAGAAGTCAGGTTGACATAATTTTGTTGATCAAAGTCAAAAGGAACATATTTCGCACGCAATTTCTTCTTAAGGTGAGACCAGGTAACGGTTTTGGCTTTGTTTTGGCGTTTTCTCTTGGCTTTAATGCCCTCACACCACAATCCTGCATTCTTGTTTAGTCTGATGTAAGCAATTTTAAAGGTTCTTTTATCATCAAAACTTTTATATTCAGCAATCTTCTCCACTTGTCTTTCCCATTCAAGATAGTCATCTAGGGAACCTAGGCCAGTAAAGTCATCAAGTTTAATGCCACGATCATCAAACTTTGGCCTGCTTTTGGGACGTTTTTTATGGGAGTCAGAAGAAGAAGACGAGTGAGAACCTTCATCATCATCACCATCACCACGAAAATAATGCACAGATTGAGGATCAAACTTTCATTGTCATTCACCAGCCAAAACATCAATGCGGACATTATCCTGCTTTTGTCTCACGTCCATAGCCTCTATTTTAGTCATCATGTCTTGAATTAATTGTGTCAAATTTGATTCCCCCGTGATGGATCGAAAAACCTGTGAAATCTGATACCAAATTTATGGGGATTTTAAGTGGTACTCTCATATATCACTCAAAATTCACGTGTTTGCCAATTAAATCTCCACTCCTAGACTAATTTAATTGATGAATATTTAATCAATACACTCATGTAATTAATTAACTAGGATCTAAATTTGTTTATGACTCTTGACTCGCAAATTTAGGAAGGAAAAATTCAAACAAATTTACTCACAAAACTTGCGCAAATTTTCGGAAATTATTGTATTGAAAATTCAATGTGAAAAACTTATGTATTTTACAAGGAATCCTTAACCTAAGACTAAGTCCTAACAATTTTATAAGACTCTTACACTCCTAATTGACGCCTAAAACAAGCTGAAATTCAACATACAAGACTCAAAGATGACTCACGAGATAAGAATGCCACATCATCACTACATCTTGACCTTATCTTGCTTAACAAACTCTAACAACTTAACTAATCAAGAAAATATCCTAACCAATTCACTAAATAATTAATTAACAAGATAATCATCAGAATTTACACTAAAAATCACGAGTTAACTTGATGCCCAAGATTGCCAAAAATCGTTGAAATTCCACCACAAGATTGCTCGTTGTTTTTGCGCAATTTTCAAGATTCTTCAAGAAACTTCAAGAAATGCTTCAAGATCCAATTTTTTAATCAAGAAACCTTCAAGAACGTATCCTCCATGTATTTTAGCATAATTATGATGATCAAGACTCCACAAGAAATAAAAAAATGATGTCCAAAATGAGAAAACCCTATCAAGTGAAATGGGAAAAAACTCATGGACCAAACCAACTTGTTCCTTGTAACCACCACTGTGATCCATCCTGTGAGTGCATTAATTAGAGTTACTTAATAATTCATCACTTATTTAATGACTCACTCCACCAGTGACAAAGTATTAATGATCAATACCAATAGTGTTGGCTAGGAAGCCACCACCATCACTAATCTCCAAAGTGTCAACCATAATCATTGTCACCTATACCTGTGATTTATCCTTAACAAAACCAATAGGATTTATTATTAGGCTAATTGGCTCATCCACTGTTGGTGTATCATAGGATATCTCACTTGTACTCAAATTCACATCAATTAGTTACTTAATCAACTAGAAGAGTAGTCTGTAAATTTTTTATTCACATAGTTAACATAAGTTAATGAGCAAATATTGTTTTATGCATATTGCAACTCACAGTTTAATGTGTGGTCAAGGAAAAGGTGATTAGTTAGCCACTCACAGTTAATGTGTGGTAAAGGAAGTTTAGTTTAATTAACAGACACACAAGATTATTTTTAGAATCACTTTAAATCAAAGATAAATAATATGGCTTCTTTGATTCAATGCATACGTTTATGTGTTGTTATGTGTAAGTCATAATATTGTTAAACCGGTTAATCACATAAAGTGAAAGAGGATTCATACCAAAACTCTTGGAACGTATATACCTTGAGTATGAACAATGGTGGGAGTCGTATGGAACAGTGATCTATGACTTCTAATTGGAGTACAAGAGGTTGTACTCTTTTATATTTTTAATGTGCTTAAATGCCGTCACTTTATGTGACATAGGTAATACCTTCTTGGAGTTGCTTTCAAGTTGGTGCCCAATAGGGCAATTTTAAAGGAAAGGAAACCCGTTTGATGCGAAATCCAAAGTTTAAATATAATAATTGATTTATTTAAGTTGAGTCTATGCACATGTGAAGAGTTGTCAATGGTAAGATGTATATATGCTTTTATTTTGTTCACGCTGCATAGTCTTTAGTAGTTATGTACTTAGCTTTGCTGACTGTTTGTTTTGTATGCATGGCTTTGTCTTGGACTTGGCCCTACGATGACCTACTTGTTGGCGAGTAGTTGTCTAGAATATGAAAAGCTATTGGTACAAGTGGGCATAAGTCATCCATGCTGGGTTGGAGTGAGAGTGCTTGCATTGTAGTCTCGTAGTTTCTTAATTTAACTGCTTATGGATTTATTTAACAATCATTAGATGATGTTTTTATTGTCAAAGTTTAAGGTTTTGGTTTTGAATGGCCATTAATATGGTTCCGAAGTGTAATCAAGTTTTAAGTTGATCTTCTTTTGGTTTTTGTTTAGTTTTAGTTTCGAGATTATTTTTGGAGGTTGAGTTTTTAAGATTGGTTTTCATATTTAAAGACTTCCGCTGTAGTACTTTGATATATTCCTTAGTCATTATCAGGGTGGCGGTAATGCTTTGGTTTTTCCTAGTTGATTAGGAGTTTTAATACTTATTATCTTATTTATTTATGATATGTTTTCCGGAAAATTTAGAGGAGGAAGTTAGGAAATTCCAGGGTGTTACAAAGTGGTTACTAGAGCTTAGTTTTCGAGATAAAATAAATTTTATTTTGGGGGTACCCTAAGTTTTATTTTTGGAGAGAGGAATTTCTTATTTTGGGAAGTTATTGAAAGGATTTTTTTTCTAAAAGTAGTAATTTTTGAAAATAGAAAGTTTTGAAAATGTTTTAAATTCATTTACATGTGCAGGTATGTAAGGAATTTAGGTATGTATTATGTGTTATTGCTTTAATGTCATGTCGTGAGATTGGGTAGGAAGTTTGGGCATGTAGGGTAGACTTTATTTCTGTTCTTTCATGCATTTAAGTACATGTTTTGTGATTTTGTTTATGTGATTAGTTTTGTGTAAAAGAAATTGTATGTTAGCCACCAGACCTTTTTGTTTTAGAATTGTTAGTTTGGTTGTGTTGTGGGAAGGATGGCCCATTAGTTTTAAGTGTCGTGCAGGATGGTGGATAACATGCCTAGTGAAGATACTCAGATGGGGACGTTGGAAAAGAAGGACTATGCGAGTCCACCCCAATATGTTTGGAAGGTTCGATTTTATTGTCGGCACATGAGTACGGTGTTGAAGATTAAAGTGAAGTTCTATGACTTTCATTTTACTGGAGATGTTGTTTTCCATGTGTCTGCTCTAATTGTTAGTTGTTTGCCAAACCGTCCATCCTACCTGGGGATTAAATTGAAGTTCTGTGACTTTCATTTTATTGGAGGACTTCCAAATTACACCAAGTATAAAGATTCAGTTAGACAATGGGGTTGCTATTGGAGATATTTGGAAGGTTATATTGCAAGGAAGGAGAAAGAGTTTTAGGAGTCTAATGCAAGTGAGGAGACTCCACCCACACCGAGCCAAAATGATCAGGAAGATAATGAAATGGTTGTGAAGGAAACTACTTCTAGTTCTCGAAGTTATGGATCGAAGGATAGTTCGTGCTATGAGATCGAGAATCCAAATCCAGTAATCCCGGTGTATGTAGATCTTGTGTCTGATTTTGAGGATGAAGAAGAGCTTGACCCTGAGGAAGATATGGATAAGATAAAGGTGAGGATATGGAAGATGATGTGAAGGATGATCTCGAGTTTATGCCTAAGAAATATGTGATGTCGAAGGAAAAAAAAAAGGATAATGTTAATGTTTAGAAGTTTTGTTATAAATATGAGTTAGTCAGTTAATATTGTTTAGTATTGTTAATGTTTAGATTGTTGGACATTTTAGATTGTTGTTTTTGTTAGTGAATAAGTGGCGGTGAGCCATAAGGAAATATTAGGAGGAATTAACCAATAAGAATTCTTATGAAAATGAAATAATAAAGGAATCAATTCATTTAGGGAATGGAGCCTCAAGTAAAGTAGAACCAAGGGAATTATTTTTTATTTATTATGTGCTTTATTATTGTTTTAATGGTTGCATAAACAATCAAAACTAAGTGAATCATTCTTTCTAAAAGTATGACAACTTCTTTTGTCAGACAAATTGGGAAAATGTTTTATATTATAAGTTTATGTTGTTCTAACTTAGAGTTAGACATAGTTAAATATAAATGTCTTTTCCATCTAAAGGAGAAATAGGATGGCTGAACGTAATAACAATCAGCTGAAGATGTAGTGAGGCAATTAGCTACTGTAGCTGAATGAACAGGCTATCGCACACCTATCAAAAGTAAATCAAACGACACTAACTAATGTAGCTAGGGAAGTAAGGATCGAATCCTCAGGGAAGCAGTTAAACTCTATTAGTTCTAAAAAGCTTAAACTGTATAAAGAGCCTTGGTCGAGAAGTATTGACTAACTAACTAACTGTTGACTAATTACTAACTAATTACTGGAAATGAAGAAGAATTAAACCAATAAACTAAGCCTAGGGTCATTCGGGTCACCAAGAACAACTAATGGATTCACTAACAAAGACCGTTCAATCTCACAACTATCGTCAAATTAGGGCTCACTAATTCTCTCGAATCTAGACTCCCTCGAAACTCATCTAGCGGCTCTCGCTCATGCCTAGACTAATTTCGCCTATTATTCAGTGGTCTTATTGTGGTATTTTTACCTCTCGGCATCAAATTCAACAATTACCAGAATTACAACTAAATCTGCGCACAATTCAATTGTAAACAAAGAAACCAATAATAGGAAATTGACTACTAATTATGGGATTGAAACAACCTAATTTAATTAGTCCATTGATTGATCAAGGTTTCCCTAACCCTAGAAATTCACTCATGATTATGAAAATTAAAGCAAGAACAATTTGTAAAAAGCCTAATTGAAATTCATGAAGTAATTGACTCGAAACAGGGGGAAAAACACTATAAAAACCGCATTAATTAAACTAAAAAGACTAAAAAGCATAAATTAACTAAAATAAAGAACAAAAACAGAAGAATTACCAAATTGAAGAACGAATCGAAGACTTGAATTGAATTGAAAATCAAAGTTATGAACAAAAACCCTAATTTTCCCTCAATTAATTTGACAGAGAAAAGTGCTGAATTCTATATCCTAAGAGAGTAATTCTAAATTCTGAAAAGCATCAGTTGTTTTGCCTAGAAAACCGTGCCTAATGTACCCAAGTTGGGCTTACAAAGCCTAAGTACAAAGAAATTAAAAGACGAATAAAAAGATCGGGAAAAACGTCTGATGCGGGCGCATAGGAGGTTTATGCGCCCGCATCTGACCTCCAGAACGCTTCTTCAGCTGCTGATTACATTAAATGCGCCCGCATAGTATTTTTATGCGCCCGCATAATGACCTCAGAAGTTTATTTTGCTTCCTTTTCTTCTTATTTCTTCATAAGTTCTTTAAGGCTTGTTTTATACTTCTTGACACGCATTTCCATGCATCTTCATTCTTATCCCGTCTAAGCTTTCCGGCTTCGTTCCGAGCCTCGGTTTTCGTGCCTGAAATTACAAAACATACCAAAACCGAGCATAACAACCGTGGATGATAAAAATCAACTAAAAAGCTCTAAAATTGCCGGAAATCAACCAAACTTAGCGAGACACTTCAAATTAGCTAAAGAACATCAAATGAGCTAAAATAAAGTCAGAATAACAACCACTAGGCATAAAATTGACTCGAAACAGGGGGAAAAACACTATAAAAACCGCATATATCACTGAACACTTAGCTGCTAGAGGAAATGGACATGGTAATGACCCTGCTGGGAAACTTTTCAAGAAGATTGCTCAAAGTAAGCCACCCACCTACCAAGGAGAACCCAATCCAACTGTTTTAGAGGGATTGTTGAGAGAATTTAACAAGCTGTTTGGAGCAGTTGAGTGTCCAATTGAGTTTAAGGTGAACCATGCAGTTTACTATTTGAGAGGAGAAGCTGATCTTTGGTGGTCACAGAATGAAGCTGTAATTAGGGCTTTGCCAGGGTTCAATTAGGCTATGTTTCAGGAACAAATCCGCAATAAGTTTTATCCTGTGTTCCTTCAGAAACAGAAAGCTGATGAGTTTCTTGAGCTTAAGATGGGGAGTATGTCAGTTACTGAACATTACTCTAAGTTCATAGAGTTGTCTAGGTTTGCTAAGGAGGCTGTGGAAACCGAAAAGTTGAAAGCTAGTCGTTTTGAGAGAGGGTTACCCATAGACATCCAGTTGTAGTTAGCCGGGCAAGTCTTTGAGTCTTTGGATGAGCTATATGGTAGGGCTGCACATCTGTATGCCCTTGACCAGAAGAAGAAGAAGAAGATGCTGAAAGAAGGTGAGGCAAGGGAGAAAAGAAAGGATGGTGGAGAAAACTTCAACCAGCAAGGCAGACATGGTGGATTTAAGAAGCCTCGTTTCAACAATAACTTCCAGGGTAACAAGGGAAACTTTGGGAAGCCTGCTAATGGAAATGATAATAGGGCTCAGATGGCTTATCAAGGAGGTCGCGTGTACTTCTGCAACAAGAGTCCTAATAATCACCCAGGAAAGGACTGTGTTGGGAACCTAGTGACTTGTCATTTGTGTAACAAGCTTGGACACCGTAAATATGAGTGCTTCTCCAAGAACAAGGGAAAGGAAGGGCAAGGTTCTAAATTCAAAGGAAACTCAACTGCGCATCAGCAAAAAGGTTTCCAAGGAAACATGGGAGGAAAGGCAATGCCTTAAGTCGGGAATAGAAATGGAAGTGGAAACGGAGGAGATCAGACTAAAACCTCGAATACTTGGAAGCTGAATGTGATGGCTCGAAGTGAAACTGATGCTAGTAAGGATGTAATTACTGGTACATTCTCTATACTCTCACTTCCTGTTAAAGTTTTGTTTGATTCTGGTGCAACTTATTCTTTTGTATCCACTAAGATTTTGGAAAAGTTAATGCCTGTGTTGGGAAAAGTAGGTACAATTGATATGTTGATAGTGTTATCATCAGGACCAGAAAAACAGTGTTCAAGGAGATTTCTGGATGTTCCAATATAAATTGAGTGAGTGGAGTTTAAGGCTAACCTAATTGAGTTTGATTTGGGTGACTTGGAAGTGATTTTGGGGATGGATTGGTTGAGTGAGCATAGGGCTGAGAATTTGTGTGAGCCATAGAAGATCTCGTTAGTTAATAAGGGTAAGAAAGTGAGCTATTGGATGGCAGGAAGGCCAAAACAAAACAAAATAGTGTCAGTAATGAGGTTTGCTAGGTTTGTTAGGAGAGGTTTTCCAATTTACCTTTGTAGTGTGAGGGATGCAGATCATGTTAAGACTGCTAGGCTCGAAGATATTGAGGTAGTGAAGGACTTTTCTGGACGTGTTTTCGGAAGAGATTTCGGGTATGCCTCCGAAGTGAGAAATCAACTTTACCATAGACATAGTTCCAGGAATAGCACCTATTTCCAAATCACCCTATAGGATGGCACCTGCAGAATTGAGTGAGTTGAAAGAGCAGTTACAAGAGTTGTTGGAGAAGAGTTACATTGGGCCTAGTGCTTCACCTTGGGGAGCACCAGTTCTGTTTGTAAAGAAGAAAGATGGGAGTTTGAGGTTTTGTATTGACTATAGGGAGTTGAATAAGGTGACAATCAAGAATAAGTATCCTTTACCAAGGATTGATGACATGTTTGATCACTTGAAAGGAGCTACTGTGTTTTCAAAGTTTGATTTAAGGTCAGGATACCATCAGTTGAGAATTGCTAATGGGGACATACCAAAAACGGCTTTTCGTACAAGGTATGGGCATTATGAGTTCACTGTTATGCCTTTTGGGTTAACTAATGCTCCAGCAATTTTCATGGACTTAATGAATAGGATCTTTCAACGGTTCTTAAATAAGTTTATGGTTGTTTTTATTGATGATATTTTGGTGTACTCCAAAAGTGAAGAGGGACATGTAGAACATTTGATGACATTGAGGGAGAATAAATTGTATGCTAAGTTCTCGAAATGTGAATTTTGGTTGGAGAAAGTTACATTCTTGGGATATTTCGTGTCAAAGGAGGGAGTTGAAGTTGATCCAGCCAAGATCGAAGCAGCAAAAGAGTGGCCTACACCTAAGAATGTGACGAAGGTACGGAGTTTCTTAGGGTTAGCAGGTTATTATAGGAGGTTTGTGAAGGACTTTTTGAGAATCGCTAAGCCAATAACGCCGTTAATGAAGAATGATAGTAAGCTTGTGTGGAGTGATAAGTGTTAAGAGGCATTTCAGACCTTAAGGGAGAGTTTGACTATGGCCCCGATGCTGGCTTTTCCAGATGGAAGTGATTCATATGATGTGTACAGTGATGCTTCTAAAAATGGTTTGAGATGTGCTTTAATGCAAAATAGAAAGGTGATTGCGTATGCTTCGAGACAATTGAAGCCATACGAGATAAACTATCCTACTCACAATCTTGAGCTAGCGGCGATCATGTTTGCCTTAAAGATATTGAGGCATTACTTGTATGGAGTAAAGTGACCCACTTGTTCTACACGGACCACAAGAGCTTGAAGTACTTTTTCACCCAAAAAGATTTAAACATGAGACAGTAGAGATGGCTTGAGTTGATCAAGGATTACGATCTAGATATCCAATACCAAGAAGGGAAGGCCATTATTGTAGCAGATGCTCTAAGCCGTAAAACTAGACATGGAGTTAATTCTATAGTGGTCGCTAACGAGCTGTGTAGAGACATGGAAAAATAAACTTGGAGATACTGAAGGAGGGAGAGTTGGAAGGAATACTTTGTAATCTTAGTATCCAATCAACAGTGTTTGAGGAGATAAAGGAGAACCAAGATGGAGATGTGAAATTGGATAGAATAAAGGAGAAATTGAAAGCAGAAAAGGCTATGGACTTCAAGATCCATGAGGATGGAAGCTTGAGGTATAAAGGACGGTGGAGTGTACCATAGAAGTGTGAAGATTTGAAATGAAGAATCATGGAGGAAGGTCATAATACACCATATTCAGTGCATCCTGGAGGCGATAAGTTGTATAAGGATTTAAAGAAGGTGTATTGGTGGCCTAGGATGAAAAGGGAAGTGGCGGAATTTGTGAGCAAGTGTCTTACTTGTCAAAAAGTGCAATTTGAGCATAAAAGACCACAAGGAAAAGTCCAACCACTTGAAATACCAGGATGGAAGTGGGATTGCATATAAATGGATTTTGTAACCTGCTTGCCGAAGTAGAGGAATCTAAATGATACCATATGGGTTGTGGTGGATAGGCTTACTAAATCAGCAGTGTTTATACCAATGAAGGAGACTTGGAGGATGGAACAACTTGCAAAGGCTTACATAAAGCATGTTGTGAGGCTACATGGAGTTCTAAAGGATATTGCGTCAGATAGGGATTTTCAAGGGAATTAGGAAGCTTACTTAGATCTTATTGAGTTCTCATACAACAATAGCTACCATGAGAGTATTGGCATGGCACCTTTTGAAGCCTTGAATGAAAGGAAGTGTAGAAGTCCCTTATGTTGGAGTTACATAAGTGAGACAGTGATTATAGGACCTCAATTGATTGAAGAAACCACCGATAAGGTAAGGGTGATACAAGCAAAGATTCAGGCATCGCAAGATAGACAAAAGTCTTATGCGGATCAAAAACGTCAAGAAATTGTATTTGAAGTTGTTGATAAGGTGCTACTTAAAGTATCACCAATGAAAGGTGTAATGAGGTTCGGAAAGGGGATATTGAGCCCGAAACATATAGGACCCTATGAGATCTTGTAAAAGGTGGGAAAGGTTGTCTATAAACTAGCATTACTAATGGAGTTGAGCAAAGTTCACAATGTCTTCATGTGTCTCAACTAAGAAAATATGTAACGGATGAGTCACATATGCTACAACTTGAAACAATAGAGTTAGACCAGAATTTAACCTATGAAGAGAGGCCAATTAAGATCCTTGATAGTAAGTTCAGGGATAATCGTAGTAAAAGTGTCAAAATAGTGAAGGTGTTGTGATCTAACTAGGAAACCGAAGAAGCTACATGGGAAGCTGAGGATATGACGAGAGAAAAGTATCCAGAATTATTTCAGGTTAGTTGGTAGAGTTACGGGGACGTAACTCGATTCTTAAGAGGGGTAGAGTGCGATCTAATTTCGCGCGTTTTCACCCTTAATTTTGCAAGTTTTACATCTTTTTAGTAAAGTTTTATGTCCGTTCACTAAAAAGTTGTCAAGCAAAGGTTGAGTTAAATGTTTAAAATCTACAACAGCATAGTGGTAAAATGAAAAATGTTAAAGTAAACGCAGTCTCTATTCAAGTTCCATACAATAATTTACATGAAGTTGCGGGACGAAAATTCTTTTAAGGGGGTTGACTAATACCCCATATTTTCACGTATTTTAAGGTGTTATTTTCGTATTTTATATGTATGTTTTTAATATTTTTATTGAGAAATCAAGTTCAATAAAAATATTAAAGAAAGGAAATTTAAATAAATTTTAATCAAAGTAATTATTTTATGTTTACAAATAATATTTTATGTTATATTAAATATTTTGAAATGTTTCTAAAAATAGAATTTTAAGAGTTTCCTAAATTGTTTTAAAACAGGGGCATAAAATTAATTTCAAACATTAAGGGTATTTATGTAATTGCACCAAATCCTACTTTGGGGCCTATAAATACCCCTTAAAACCCCAAAATTCATATTTAAATTGCAACTTTGTGATTTAAGATTCCGAAAATTTTGAGAGAAAAGAGGAAAAAAAAAGATTTTCGAACAAAAAAAAGCATAAAAAAGGAAAGTCAGAAATTTCCGAAGAGCAAAAAAAAAAAATTCTTCTCTTTTTCTTTTTGATTCAATCTTGCAAATTCATGTTTATATTTATGATTAATCATGTTTCTATAGTTTTAATTATGTTTTTATAAAGTTATGAATTAGTTTAAAGCATGAATTTATATGTTGATCATGAAAATTTAAATTAGGGTTTATGAAATTCTTGATTTTATGGGTTTTAATGATTTAAACTATAATATCATGATCATGAATTGTTGTCGGTTGAATTTATGATGATTTTATGAAGTTTAGTTTGATTTTTAAAGGTTTTGAACATGAATTATATTGCTATCCAAATTTTGCAATAATGAAAATCAATGGAATAAATATTATGAACATGTTTTATTTGATGAAAAATTATTCTAAAGTATAGATTTGATTCATGATGAAGTTAGTGGATTTTAAAAGAGTCTTATGATGAATTCATGATGTTTTTATGAGTTTTCAATTGGGTTTTAGATAAATAAAAAAAGCTGTAAAGTTTTGGTAACACATTTATGCCCAACAAAAATAGTAACATGTGACATAGTAAGTTATAATTGTTTTTAATGCTTCTAAGTATTGTATATTGATCTTAGGACATGGCTATGGTGTTTTATGATCAAAATATGATATTTAGAAAGGTTTAAGAGTGTTTTTGAGGAATTTGACAAAGCTGCCATTTTTGGAAAATTACCGAAAACCAAGTATTTTGCAATAGAAAAATTAAAATAAAGTATGGAAATGAATAGAGACCATGTATTGAATATTTTGGACTAGTTTCAAACGTAGAAAGTTAGTTTAGAGCTGTTGTAGAATTTGGTCAACGAGGTTTTAATTTAGTTTCGGTTTTCTTTACGTAGGTAACTTCGATATAGTTGACTTTTAGAAGTTGTGGCAGATCACCACTACAACACAAGGTACGTAAGTACTCAAGATAGACATAGAAACTAGAATTCATGCTTAGTTGATCTTATATGATATGTTGTTTTTGCTTGATTTGATTGCGAATTACATGCATGACAAGTCTATGAAAATATATTCGAGAAGCATGATTTTATATTGTTTTGACATTCCACAGTTATAGTAATATGAATTCTTCGAGATTGAATTGGAATGTTATCATTAGTTTAAAAGTTGGCCAATAACTTACCAAAGAAGAAAAGTAGTTATTTAAGTTGGTTAGTTACTTAAACAACAAGAAGAGTAGTCTGTGAATTTTTATTCACATAGTTGATAGAAGTTAATGAGCAAATATATTTTTTATACATATTGCCACCTCACAGTTTATTGTGTGGTCAAGGGAAAGGTGATTATTAAGCCACTCACAGTTAATGTGTGGTAAAGGAAGTTTAGTTTAATTAAAGGATACGCAAGATTATTTTTAGAATTACTTTAAATCAAAGATAAATAATATGGCTTGTTTGATTCTATGCATACTTTTATGTGTTGTTATGTGTGAGTCAGAATATTGTTAATCCGGTTAATCACGTAAAGTGAAAGAGGATTCGCACCAAAACTCTTGGAACGTATATACCTTGGGTATGAACAATGGGGGGAGTCGTATGGAACTGTGATTTATGACATCTAATTAGAGTACAAGATGTTGTACACTTTTATATTTTTAATGCTCTGGAAGACAGAGGTAATACCTTCTTGGAGTTGCTCCCAAGTTGGTGCCCAATAGGGCGATTTTAAAGGAAAGGAAACCCGTTCGATGCGAAATCAAAAGTTTAAATAAAATAATTAATTTGTGTAAGTTGAGTCTATGCATAGGTGAAGAGTTGTCAACGGTAAGGTGTATGTATGTTTTACTTTTATTTTAATTTTAATCATGCTGCATAGTCTTTAATAGTTATGTGCTCAGCTTTGCTGAGTGTTTGTTTGGTGAGCATGGCTTTGTCATGGACTTGGCCCTACAATGACCCACTTGTTGGTGAGTAGTTATCTAGAATAAGAGAAAGCTAAGGTACAAGTGGGCATAGGTCATTCATGCTGGGCTGGAGTGAGAGTGCTTGCTTTGTATTCTTCGTAGCTTTATGTGACATAGGTAATACCTTCTTGGAGTTGCTCCCAAGTTGGTGCCCAATAGGGAGATTTTAAAGGAAAGGAAACTCGTTCGATGCGAAATCCAAAATTTAAATATAATAATTAATTTGTTTAAGTTGAGTCTATGCACCGGTGAAGAGTTGTCAATAGTAAGATGTATGTATGCTTTTATTTTCTTCATGTTGCATAGTCTTTAGTAGGTATGTACTCAGATTTGCTGACTGTTTGTTTTGTGTGCATGGATTTGTCTTGGACTTGGCCCTACGATGACCCACTTGTTGGCGAGTAGTTGGCGAGTATTACGGCCCTTCAAAACCAAAGAAACTTTCATCTTCTAAAAACCAGAAGTCAACAATAACAAAAAATTAATAACAAGTCCACACAAGCTAAAAAAACTACAACGCCAGCGCTCATCACTCAATCCCAGCATGATTGACTATGCCCACCCGTACCTGCAGGTTTCTCTTTATTCTAGACAACTACTTGCCTTCGAAATGGGTTGTCGTAGGGCCAAGTCAAAGACAAATCCATGCACACAAACACATACAATCAGCAAAGTTGAGTACATAAATACTAGAGACTATACATAACAAAATTAACAATAAATTAAAAGAAAAGAATAAACATACATACTTCTTACCATTGACATCTCTACATACCTGTGTATAGACTCAAATTATATAAATTGTTTATTATATTTAGATCTTTGGATTTCACATCGAACGAGTTTCCTTTCCTTAACAATCGCCCTATTGGGCACCAAATTTGGGAGCAACTCCAAAAAGGTATTACCTATGTCACATGAAATGACGGAATTCCAGTGTATTTAAAATATAATAGAGTACAACATCTTGTACCCCGATTAGAAGTTACTGTAAACACCCATAACTCCCCCCATTGTTCATACTCAAGGTATATACGTTCCAAGAGTTTTGGTGTGAATCCTCTTTCACTTTACGTGATTAACAAGTTTAACAAATGTTATGACACGCACACAACAACACATAGAGGCATGCGTAGTAACAAGCAACACCATATTAATTATCTTGGTTTTTAATGTGATTCTAAAATATATATTATTTTTGTGTCCTTTATTTAACTAAACTCTCCTTTACCACACATTAACTTTGAGTGGCTAACTATTTTCCCATTTGCTTCTATTAAACATGTGAATAAATAAATTCACTAACTACCTTTCTTGTTGAACAAGTAATTAATCAACTAAACTGTCTTTCCTTTCTTCTTTATTGACTACTAGTCAAACTTCAGAAATAATTTAGCATTCCAATTCCTCATGATGTAATATAAATACTATAAATGCGGAATGTAAACTTGATATACAAAATATGCTTTTCATGAAATCATGGTAACATAACTTCCCATGCAAGTCAATCTCAAATCAACCAAGCATCAACTTTTAAATGTCTATAACACATAGCATGAAAAAATCACAAACTCTACTTATATAGATGCCTTTAGTACTTAGATACCTAGTGTAATAACGGTGATCCGCCACTACTTCTAGAAATCACTCAACTCGAATTCTCCTACATATATAGGAAAATCCGAAAACTAATTTAAAACCACGTTGACTAACTTCTACAACAACTCTAAACTAACTATTTACATTAGAAATTAGTCCAAAACCTTCCCTATATGGCCTGTATTCAATTCCATACTATATTTTTATTTTTTTTTCCTTTACAAAACACTCAATTTTCGATAATTTTCCAAAAATGGCAACTTTGTAAAGTTGCTTAAAAACTCTTTAAAACCCTTCTAAATATTAGAATTTGATCCTAAAACATTAGATTCATGTCAAAAGATCATCACAATATTTTGGTGTGTTAAAAATAATTATAACTTATCATTTCATGCGTTACTAATTTTATTATGCAAAAGCACATGTTAATAAAAATTTACAACAATATATTTTAACTTAAAACTCATCAAAACCTTATTAAAACTTCATAATTCAAACACAAAACACTTTTAGAATCTTATATTATCATCATACATATAATCTATGTATTGAAATAATATTTCATACTCAAAACATGTTCATAATATTTTTTATGGAAAAATTGCTTTTAAAAATCTTACCTTTTACAAATTCGAATATAACAGTCCCAACTTTTAGCTTTCTTAGAACAGTCCCACCTTTTAACCTATTCTTCAACTAATGGACCTTAACCTATTAAAACAGGTCACCACCTATTCTTCCCTTTTCATAGGTAACCACCCCCATTCTTCCCTTTCCCTTATCACACCACCCCAAAAACAGACGCACCACTACTACCCCATAAATGAACTACCTCTACCTTGCATGTTAAAAATCTGACACACCACCACCACCACCACTAGAAAGAAGTAAACCCACCACTGCCCCACGGCCAAAATCTATTCAATAACCACTAAACCCCCAAAAAAATGACTCAACACCACTCCAAACACTCCGACCCACCACCACCTCCAAAAAAATCAACCCACCACCCACCTCGAAATTCAACCCATCGCTAATCTCACCTAGACCACTAACGCCACAAATAACTAACTAACCATCAATGTAAGCCCTTCACCTCTCCAAAAAAAAAAAAAAGAAGAAGAATCAGACAACACCTCAAAAAATCATTTTTGGGTCCATCATTTTTGCATCCTACAAAAACAGTTGCAAGTCAATCTGCTAGCTACAATTAAATTAGTTGGAGTTTGATAATTCACATGAAATGCAAGTTAATAAGAATATAATAAGCGATAAATCAAATTGTTTGCCACAATTACAATGCAAAAGATGATTTTAAGGGGTAGATGACCGGTGTAGGAGGTAATAGGTAAAAAGGCTCAATTGTTGAATAATAGGTAGAAAGGTGAGACTGTTATAAGGTAATCGAAAGGTGGGACTGCTATTTTCAATATTGTGAAAGGTGGGATAATTAAAAACAATTTTTCTTATTTTTTTTCTCTTAATTTTCATGATTTTAAAAATTTGACAGCAATATTAATTAACTTTAAAACCTTGAAAAACAAATCTAAACTTCATAAAATCATCACAAAATAATACTACAACAACATATGGTCATAATATGAAAGTTTGGAGTACGAAAAATCATAAAACTAAAAATTTCATAACTTTATAAACCCTAATATTTCTTATACTTTCATGAACAACTTTATAAACATAAATTTTAAATCCTGAAACATGATAATAACTTATAAAACATGATTAAAACTATAAAACATGCTTAAACATAATTATAAACATGAATTTATGCAAGATTGAATTAAAAAGAAAAGAGGAAGAATTAAAAAAAAAAGGGGGCCAAAAAAAAATACCAAAATAGGGGGAGGAAGAGAGGTGGCCGACGATCAGGGACGGCGCAAAAGGGGGTCCGGCAAGTGGCAAGTGGCAAGTGGCCAGGGAGGTTCGGCGAGGAAATTTTTTTTTGTTTTTCGGAAATTTTGAAATTTCTCTCTCTCTCTATCTCTCTCTCTTAAATCCTAAATTACAAATTGCACTTTTTAAATATGAAAATTTTGGTTTTAAGGGCTATTTATAGGCCCAAAGTAGGTTTAGCTATCCTTCTTTCTCTTGTTGCTTGAGAATCTTAAGTTCACGTTGGGAAGCCGATGCTTGTGTTACACTTAAGCTTGTAGCGAGTAATGAAGGCATGAATGATGTCCTCCCATGTTGCGGTTTCCTTGTCGGGAAGAAAAAAGAACCACTTTTGGCAAACCGATTCCAAAGAGAATGGAAAGATCTTAGGATAAAGCTTTGGATCAACTTTTACACATGAGAACAAGTAGAGGCCGCTATACATGGGGGGACACTGTGACCTACTGTTGTCCTTACTCTCATCCCCGAATCCAGAGATATGAGACCTTCTTATCCTTGGTTGTCATTTTTGCGCTTGGGCTATGACCTAATAGATTTCCATTAGCTCCCGAAAGGAGGACGGTGGCGAAGAAGGTTTAAACTCCCGAAAGGAGGACGGTGGCGAATGGAGTTTCTAAACATCCTTGGTTGTTGCCCTTGGGCTATGGCCTAATAGAGTTTCATTAGCTCGAAAATAAAATAGCAAGTTAAATTCTTAAAATACGTGAAAATATGGGGCATTACAGTCAAATTATGATGTTTAGAAAGGTTTAAAGGAGTTTAAAGAAAAGAGGAAGAAAATTTATATATATATATATATAGTGCTCGATAATTGCAAAGAGGGGAGGAAGAGGAGCAGTGGCTAGCGGTGGGACAGCAGGCAAGCAGGCGGCACAAGGGGAGGACGCCGGTGAGGAAAGGGGGACGCGCGAAGGGAAGGGCGAGCGAAGAAGAAAGAGTGACTAAATCTTTTTTTTTTCCGCAATTTCGTACTTCAAAATTTATTTATTTTTTGAATCCTAAATCACTAAAGTTGCAAATTAAATATGAAATTTTCTGATTTAAGGGGTATTTATAGGCCCAAAATAGGTTTTGGTGCAATTACATAAATACCCTTAATGTTTGAAATTACTTTTGTGCCCTTGTTTTAAAACAATTTAGGAAACTCTAAAAATTCAATTTTTAGAAACTTTTTTAAATATTTAATAAAACTCAAAGTGACATGAAATATAATTTATAAACTTTAGAGAACATAAAATAATTATTTTAATTATCAATTAATTTAAATTTCTTTCTTTATTGAGCTTAAATTCTCAATAAAAATACTAAAAACATATACATAAAATACGAAAATAACTTCTTAAAATACGTGAAAATATGGGGTATTACAACAAGTAACACCATATTGATTATCTTGTTTATCTCGTGATTCTAATATTAACTATCGGTCTTTTATTTACTTAAATTTTCCTTTACCACACATAATCTGTGAGTGGCTAACTATTTGCTCATTAAACTTCTATAAAACATGCGAATAAACATTCACTAGCTACCTTTCATGTTGATCAAGTAATTAATAAATTTAACCACTTTTCTTTCCTTATTGACTACTAGTCAAAACCTTTTGAAATAAATAACATTACATCATCAATGATGTAAAAACAATGTTGTAAGAACGGAATGTCAAACTTAATAGTCAATGCATACTTTTCTTACAATCATGGCAATATAACTTCTCATGCAAGTCATCTCAAGTCAGCAAAACATTAACTTTCATTTCTAGAAATCTAGAATGAAATTCAAACTACTCTAGCATGAACCCTAATTACATGATTGCCTTTAGTACTTACGTACCTTGTGTTATAACGGCTATCTGCCACTACTTCTAGAAATCGCTCAACTCAAAGTCTCCTACAAAGGAAAAATTGTAAGTAATTAAAAACCTTATTGACTGAATTCTACAGCAACCCTAAACTGACTTTTTACGTAAGAAACTTGTCCAAAACCTTTCCCCGTATGGTCTCTATTCAATTCCATACTTTATTTTACAGTTTCCTTTACGAAACACTTGATTTTCAATAATTTTCTAAAAATGGTAGCTTTGAGAAGTTGCTTAAAAACTCCTTTAAACCTTTCTAAACATCATAATTTGACTATAATACCCCATATTTTCACGTATTTTAAGAACTTAATTTCATATTTTATTTGAGTATGTTTAGTGTTTCTATTGAAAAAATTAGTTAAATAAATAATTAAAGAAAGAAAAATAAGTATTTTTATGTTTCATAAAGTTTATAAGTTAACTTTATGTTACTTTGATTTTTATTAAATATTTTAAGAAGTTTCTAAATTTAAAATTTTCAAAGTTTCCTAAATTGTTTTAAAACAACGGCGCAAAAGTAATTTTAATCATTAAAGGGTATTTTTATAATTTCACCAAAACCTAATGTGGGCCAATAAATACTTCATTAAACCAGAATTTTTAGCTTTAAAAATTAGGATTTGTGATTTAGGATTTCAAAAAAAAAAGAAAAAAAGGGGCGGACCAACAAGGAGAAAAATAAAACTTCGTCGCTCCTCCCTCACTCGCCATCGCCAGCCACCACCAGCAGCCTCGCCGGCCATCTCCTTCCCCTCTTTAGTATAATTTCGAACTTATTTTTTATTTAAAAAAAAAAAACTTTTCTCCTCTTTTATTTTTTTAATTCAATCTTGCTTAAATTCATGCTTTATAATCATGTTTTATAGTTTTAATCATGTTTTATAGTTTATCATCATGTTTTAGAAAATAAAATTCATGTTTATAAGTTTGTTCATGAAATTATAAAATTAGGGTTTATAAAATTATGAAAATTATTAGTTTTATGATTTTAATACTCTAATCTTTCTTTTTATGACCATAGATTGTTGTAGTATTAGTTTATGATGATTTTATGAAGTTTAGATTGGTTTTTAAAGGTTTTAAAGTGATTTAATATTGTTGTCAAATTTTTAAGAGCATAAAAATTAAGAGTAAAAATATTATGAACATGTTTTTAAGCATGAAAATTTATTTTAATGCATAGATTATAAGTATGATGATAATATAAGGTTCTAAAAGTGTTTTATGCTTAAAATATAAAGTTTTAAAAGGATTTTGATGAGTTTTGAGTTAATATATATTGCTGTAAATATTTATTAACATGTGTTCATGCATAATAAAAATAGTAGCACATGAAATAAAAAGCTATAATTGTTTTTAACACACCAAAATAATATATATGATGATCTTAGGTGTAATACCTCATATTTTCACGTATTTTAAGAAGTTAATTTCGTATTTTATGTGTATATTTTTAGTATTTTTTTTGAAAATTTAAGTGCAATAAATATATTAAAGAAAGAAAATTTTAAATTATTTGACATGATTATTTTATGTTTTCTAAAGTTTATGAATTATTATATTTTATGTCAATTTGAGTTTTATTAAATATTTTAATTAGTTTCTAAAAATAGAGTTTTTAAAGTTTCCTAAATTGTTTTAAAATAAGGGCAAAAAAGTAATTTCAAGCATTAAGGGTATTTATGTAATTGCACCAACTTTGGGGCTATAAATTAATTGCACCAACTTTGGGGCTATAAATACCACTTAAAATTAGAAATTTCAGATTTATTTTTCTTATTAGTGAATTAGGATTTCAAAAAAATATTTATATATTTTGTTCGAAAATTATGAAGAAAAGGAAAAAAAATTCTTCTTCGCTCGTTTTCTCCTTCGCTCGCCCCTTCCTCTTCGGGCGTCCCCTTCTCCATCTGCCTCCCTCGCCGCGCGCCGCCCAACACCACCGCCGGCAGCCTCGTCGGCCACCACAACCCTTCTTCCTCTCCTTTTGTTGGTATATTGCTAACTTATATAAAAAAAATAAAAAACTTTTCTCCTCCTTTCTTTTAGTTTCAATTATGCATAAATTTATGTTTGATCATGTTTTCATGGTTCTAATTATGTTTTATAAAGTTATGATTATGTTTAATGTATGAATTTATAAAGTTGTTCATGAAATCTTAAATTAGGGTTTATGAAATCATGAAATTTGTAGTTTTATGGCTTTTAATGAACTAAACTTTTATATTATGATCATAAATTGTTGTGGTATGAATTTGTGATGATTTTATGAAGTTTAGATTTGTTTTAAAGGATTTTAAAGTTGTTTAATATTGCTGTCAAATTTTTAAAGTTGTAAAAACTAAGAGTAAAAATATTATGAACATGTTTTACATCATGAAAAATTATTTTAAAGCATATATTAGATGGATAATGATGGTATTAGATTGTAAAAGAGTTTTATGCTTGAATTATGTAGTTTTGATGACATTTTAATGAGTTTTGAACAAAAAAATAAAGCTGTGAATTTTTGTTAACACGTGTTTATGCCTAATAAAAATAGTAGCAATTGAAATAATTAGTTATAATTATTTTTAATGCATCAAAATATTGTATGATGATCTTAGGACATGACTATAATGTTTAATGATCAAATCATGATATTTAGAAGGGTTTTTAAGTAATTTTATGAATCTGCCATTTTTGGAAAATTACTGAAAGACAAGTGTTTTGCGAAAGAAAAATTAAAATAAAGTAGAGAATTGAATAGAGACCATATAGGGAAGGTTTGGGACAAGTTTCCGATATAAAAGGTTAATTTAGAGTTGTTGTAGAAGTTAGTCAACATACAAGGTTTTAACTTAGTTTCGGTTTTCTATATGTAGGAGAATTTGAGTTAGTTGACTTTTAGAAGTTGTGGCGGATCACCACTATTATACAAGTTACGTAAGTACCGAATGCAAAAATAAAAGTAGAATTCATGCTTGTTTGTTGATCATGTATGTTATGTATGTGATTCTGAATTGTTGTTTGCTTGACTTGCATGAGAAGTATACTAGCATGAAAGTTTGAAAAGTATGATTCTTATATTGTTTTGACATTCTACCATTATAAGTATTGATAATCATATCTTGAGTAATTGGAATGTTAAAGTTATTACTAAAGTTGGCCAATAGTTAATGAATAAGGGAAAAAAAGTTAGTTAAGTTGATTATTTACTTAATCAACAAGAAAGGTTGTTTGTGAATTTTATTCACATGTTTAATAGAAGTTTAATGAGCAAATATTTATATAACCACTCACAGTTTAATGTGTGGTCAAGAAAGATAAATATTTTTTTATAGCCACTCATAGTTAATGTGTGGTTAAGGAAGTTTAGTTTACTTAAACGACACACAAAATTATTTTAGAATCACTTTAAATCCAAGATAATTAATATGGTTTTGTTTGATGTCATGTATGCTATTATGTTGTTGTTTGTGAGTCATACTATTGTTAACCCGGTTAATCACGTAAAGTGAAAGAGGATTCGCACCAAAACTCATGGAACGTATATACCTTGAGTATGAACAATGAGGAGAGTCATATGGAACAGTGATCTATGACATCTAATTAGGGTAAAAGACGTTGTACTCTTTTATATTTTTAATGTGCTGGAATTCCGTCACTATATGTGACATAGGCAATAACTTCTTGGAGTTGCTCCCAAGTTGGTGCGCAATAGGGCGATTTTAAAGGAAAGGAAACTCATTCGATGTGAAATTCCAAAGTTTAAATATAATAAATAATTTTACTTGAGTTGAGTCTATGCACAAGTGAAGAGATGTCAACGGTAAGAAGTATGTGAGTTATACGTTTCTTTTATTTTAATATTAATCATGTTTTGCATGGTATATAGTATTTATGTACTCAACTTTGCTGATTGTGTGTGTTTGTGTGCATGCCTTTGTCTTTGACTTGGCCCTTAGATGACCCATTTTGATGGCGAGTAGTTGTCTAGAATAAGAGAAAGCTACAGTACCAGGTGGGCATAGTCAATCATGCTGGGTTGGAGTGTGAGCGCTTGCATTGCAGTTTTTCTTAGTTTTATGGACTTGTGAGTTATTTATTGTTTGATGTTGACTTTTGGTTTTTGAATTTTAAAGTTTATTTGGTTTTGAAGGGCCGTTAAGACGGTTCCAAAGTGTAATAAAGATTTAGTTTGGTTTTCTTTTTTGGTTTGACTTTTGAGATTATTTCAAGTTTTATTTTGAGTTTTAAGTTGGTTTGGGTTTTTAAAGACTTCTGCTGTAGTATTTTGATAGAAGCCTTAGCCGTTATCACAGTGGCGGTAATACTTTGATTTTTCCTAGTTAATTAAGAGCTTTAATAATAATTATTATTCTTTATTATTTTAATATTATATTTCCTGAAAATCTAGAGGAGGAAAGTTAGAAAGTTCCAAGGTGTTACATTAGGACATGAATCTATTGTTTTAAAGTCAAATTATAATATTTAGAAAGGTTTTAAAAAGTTCTTAGGAAACTTTACAAAGCTTTTATCCTTACCATATAAAAAGTGAGGATGGATGATCACTATTAAAAGAATAGTGCTCTCATTATATTGGTCCAAGTGTACATATGAATAAAGAAAACACTATTTCTTTGTGTGTAAACACACGCCACGACTCGCACTTTCAACCTCTTGCTATCCACTTCAGTTCCCCTCGCCAACTTGGTCGGTACTCTTTTTAAATTCAATCTCTCTACTTTATCTTCTTCTCTTCCTTCCTTCTTTGATGGCTTGATTTCTCCTTGCGAATCCATGGTCAATCATTTCTTGCGACCCTTGCACCCTGGAGTGTCACCAGATGCCGATGGTTTTCTTAATCCTTGTGACCCTTGACCCTTTGACTATTATTGGCTTCCGACGGATTTGCTGTTGGGGTTCAGGTTTCTAAGTTTTGAGGTAAGGTTTCCTATTTTCCTTAATTTTGGGTGTTTTGTTTGATATTTGTTAATTTAAATAAATTATCACGGTTTAGAACTAGTTTTGAACTCGATTAGGGTTTTAAAATTTTGGGTGGTGAATACATTTTTTTGAGGTCGATTTTGATTTTTTGGGTTGAATATTGCGGATTTAGATTAGGGTTTTGATGTTTTTGGATATTTAATTGAAGTTTTAATTTGATTCTAAATATGATTAGGGTTTTGAATGGACTTGATATTTTATTGTAGTATTAAGGGTTTGTTTTATCCTTTTTCGCAATGTTATTCATTTGATGCTTCTTCCTTTGATATATTAGTGACTCTCTTCAATATCACTACCATTCTAATTTTGGGCTCACATTGTTTGTTCGTTTTGTAATAGTGGGTATTATTGAAGTCATATGATATTTTTTAACAGCTATACAAATTAAAGATTGATGATGATATTTTTTTTATTTGCTATTATTTTGATGTTAATAATTTTGGGGTTTTTTTTTTTGGTGTTTTAAAGTTTTAATGTCCAAGGTGTTCCCTTCACCGATTTGCAAAGATCTATTTTATCGAAGACTGAATTTGAGCGAAAATGATGATGGTAGGTTGTTGAGTTCATGCCTAATAATAGTATAGTACTCTTGCTACACATTTATTCCTTTGTAGTTACTGTCTTCATTCTTTTTATTCCGTTGTGATCATGTATTAATGAATTGGTGGGGGTGAGGGAGAGGGGGACTTATTGATTACTCTTCTTTCTATTTTATTAATTATTGATGTGATTATTGAGTTAAGAGGGGGTGAGGGTGGGGGGAATTGATTCTTCATTGATGACTTATAGTAGTTAAGGCATTTGCTTTATTTTACTTTCACTTATCTATGGTACATTATTTTTTTGTTATTGTTTAGTAATGAATTTCATCTTTGTGGTTTAGATATTTTATCCTCTTGTTGAAGAACATCGTCAGTGACACCAAAAGCAACAAGCAAGCAACACCATTTTGCCTAGTTGATAAGGTAAAGTAAGAATTCTATCGGCTCTTTTTAGTTCTTGTATGAGTATTTTTGGTTGATATTATTTATTTTTTTGGTTCAAATTTGTATTTTCATTGTTTACATTCATCTAACGTTGATAAGGGTTTTGATTTTCCTTCTCTTTTGGTTCTCAATTATTGATTTTGTTGTTGATGAATTTTATTCAAGATTTATTTTATTCGAAAAGTTTAGTTAGGGTTAGAATGTTGTGTTTAATTTAAATTAGTTTTTATTTTCATTTCAGAAGTTCGATTTATTAAGGATGGTGTTTTGCATTTGAACAATTACTGTTTTGAGTAATGCAATTAGGGTTACGCTTTTATGTTTGGATTATGGCAATTAAAGAACAAATTGGGGGTGAGGGAGGGGGGAATTGAGTGTGCAACAATTCCCCACGCCCCACACTCAACACCCGTCACAACCATCCTCTCCCAGCACCACCCCTGACCTCCGTCACACCTTCTCTAATCCCCCTCCTCCCAAAACTCAATCACAACCTCATTCTCACCCCCAACAGTATTTCCTCTACCAGTCTGCCCCCCCCCCCCCCC
>PYUH01000715.1:128072-139495 GCA_016808085.1 Suaeda aralocaspica | reverse complement strand
CCCACTCCCCCCCCCCCTCCCCTTCCCCCCCCTCCAAGTCCCAAACCTTTGTTCGTTTCCTTGCCATCCTCACCCCCTCCCAGCGTCCCCTCCTTGCCTTCTCCCCTCCGTACGTGTTCCCCTGCCCACCCACCCCTCCTTCACTAACTGCGCCCTTTGACCCACCGACCCACACATTTTTTGGGCTACCCTCCTTCCCCCCCACCATTCTCCCCCTCCCTCCCCTGTTCGGCTCTCACCTCCCTCTTGCTAAACTCCTCTCCCCCCCCCCACACCCTCCTTCCCCCCATCCTTAAGGCACCCCGCGCCGGCACTCCCCCCCCTTCTCCACCGTCGCTGCTGTCACCCTGCACACCTACAATTTGCCCCCCCCACCATCCCTAATCATATCACCCAAAAACTCTCACAAGAACTAAAAGAAGCCCTTGTTCTTACTTTACCTTATCACTCGGCCAGGTGTTGCTTGCTTGTTGCTTTGGTGTCACTGCCGCTGTCTTCCCCAGCGGGCGGGGCAGACTGGTAGAGGAAATACTGTTGGGGGTGAGAATGGAGGTTGTGATTGAGTTTGGGAGGAGGGGGATAAGAGAAGGTGTGACGGAGGTAGGGGTGTGTTGCTGGGAGCGGATTTGGAGGTTTGTTATTGTGTTGGGGCGGGTGAGGTAAGGGAGGGAGTGAGGGATACATGGATGTGGTGCTGGAAGCGGATTTGGAGGTTTGTATTGTGTTGGAGCGGGTGAGGTAAGGGAGGAAGTGAGGGATGCAGGGATGTGTTGTTGGGAGCGGATTTGGAAGTTTTTATTGTGTTGGGGCGGGTGAGGTAAGAGAGGGAATGAGGGATGGAGGGATGTGTTGTTAGGAGCGGTTTTGGAGGTTTGTGATTGAGATTGAGGGGGAGGGAGGGATGGGGGTGAGGGAAGGGGTGGTTGGGGTATGTATTTGTTGTTGGGAGCAGGGAATGAAGGTTTGTGATTGAGCTTGGGAAGGGGGGACTAGAGCTGGTCTTTTTTCTGACGCTCAATGTGTGTCACTAGCAGGCGCTGGCACTTATTGAGGAGCTTCTGATTTGACAGTGCTACTAGTCGCCCAATTACTACTGTTGGAGAATGGACGACCACTACCCCTGCCGGTATAATGATTTCAATGTCATTGTTATGCTATATTTCTATTTATCTATGTCATTGTTATGCTAAATCAGACTTGGAGTCTTTGTAAGCATTGTAAGCACCAAGATGAGATAAAATTTGCAGTAGAGGGAAGTGCAGCTACAAAATCAATTAGACTGAGCGTTGTTAGCGTCGACATGACATCAACTATTATGGTGAATTTCTTTTGTATTTTTGATAGGTAGGGCTTTATTTTCTTTGGGTTTTGTGATTATATAATGATTATTGTTAGGCAATCAAAACCACTTTTATCCAAATGAAATAATTAACCTCATCCTTTTACGGGTGGAAGATCAAAGTTTAATCTAATAAATTGATATGAAAATTTGGCAGGAAGGTGCAGCATGAAAGAGACCCAAGAGATGATCGATTCTGCGGCCATGCATGACATCAAAATTGATGTTGAGGTTGCTTTAATGAATTGAGTGAACACCTCCACGAAGAGTACTGAAAGCAGATGCTCATTTTGGAGATTTTTGTTCATAGAAGGTTAATCTCTTAACATATATGAGAATTTGTTCATGAAACAATTAGGTGGGTAGTCTTGATTAATAGTACACATTTATTATGTTGATGAATATGATGTTAACAAAAAAAATACTGATGAATATGAATATGTTATGTGCAACAATTGTATATGTTTGTTTACTACGACTCTACCAGTATATTACTTTGGCATATGATTTTTGTATATGATTGTTGATAATTTACAGCATAGCTACAACACATTTATGGAGACATTATTATTGTAAGCATTAAGTTTTTGAAAAGTTATGATACATAAGAATCCAAACATCAAAATCACAAGCATAATCATTTTGGGGCATTGTGCGCATCGCGCGCGGTGTCACTAGTTTTTAGAAAATCATCGAAAATTAGGTGTTTTGCAAAGGAAATATTAAAATAAAATATAGAATTGAATTGAGACCATGTGGGGAAGGTTTTGGACAAGTTTCAGATGTAAATAGTTAGTTTAAAGTTGTTGTAGAAGTTAGTCAACGTGGTTTTTAGTTAGTTTCGATTTTTCCTATGTAGGAGAATTCAAGTTGAGTGATTTCTAGAAATAACGGTGGATCATCGTCATAACACAGGGTACGTAAGTACTAAAGACAAATATGTACATAGGGTTCATGCTAGATTTGTTGACTTCCCATGTTATGTGTTATAGATATAAAAGTTGATGCTTGGTTCACTTGAGATGACTTGCATGAGTTATGTTCGCATGATTGTATGAAGAGTATGCTTTGTTTATCAAGATGACATTCCGTTTCTATAGTATTATTATTATGACTAATAGTTGTTATGGCCGAAATTTCTACCTATAATCCAGCTTGATTGTCAGCTACGCAGGTACCCAGCTAGCAGCTACAGCTTAGACACAGTCAAGGTAGTGGGTCCGAGAATCAAGAAGTTAGGAGGGGAATATTCCAAGGAACTTCTAGAAGTGGGAAGATGCGGATGTTGGGTCAAAGATATTGAGGAGATCGTGCCTAAAGAATAGGATCCACATTTCAAACCGGCTTGAATCTAGCCCACAAATCAAGCTAGGTACATCCCTAAAGAGCAACGGCCTTGAAGAAGAGATAACGGCTACAAATCCACGGTTATTCTATAAATAGGGGAGAAGAAAGAAGATACATACACAAGGCAATCATAAGAAAATCAATACATTTATTATTATTCATTATTTGTACGCACAACTTATACATTTCATTTACATTCTTTAAGCTAGACATTTAGCAGCTATAAACTTAAACTACCTAGCTATCTAGCTAGCATTATACATTGTAACTGTAAACAACCCTATTAACTAGTGGACTCAAAGCCACCCGCGGTTTTTTGCCCTGATTTTGGGGGGGAGGGGGGTTTCCGCGTCACCATATCTGGTGTCTCCCCCACTCCCATTTCCGCATTATTTCTTTTCTGCATCAAAACAAACAAAGTTGGTAAATATTTAGCTATAGCCGGAACCAGCTAAGGTTTGCTAGCTAGAGCAGATTTTAGCATAAACAATTTGGCGCCCACCGTGGGGCTGTATCTAGATAATCCACTTATTCAAACACACTCAGCCACCTTTAGATAGCGAAAGTATCCTGTCTTATGGCATCCGAAGTATCTCATAAAGCTATGGAAGAAATGAGGCAGGCGTTGGAGAAGACCCGAGCCGAGCTGGAAAAAATAAAGGAGGGTAGCAAAAAAGCGGCTATAGAGTCACAATCGACTATGGACAACCTCAAGAAGGAATTAGAATCCGTAAAAAGCAATAAATCCGGGAAGAGGTACACAAGTGACATTTCCAGCATGGCGAACCTGGATCAAAGCGATAGCGAGTATAGCACATCGGATGAAGAAGAGGAACCTGGAGAGGAGCAAGACGATCAGCCCGAGAAGAAGCCCGCTTAGGAGATGGCACTCCTACGGCAGCAAAACCGGAAGCTGTACCAGCTCCTGTCCAAGCTTCCGGGAGCCCCAATCCCCGTAGCTACCGAAGCTCTGAATGTGTTTTATAACGTTTTAAGAAAAAACGAAGGTTTTAAATGGACAGATGACCACGAAAATGCTTTAGGAGAATTAAAACGGTACTTAATGTCACCACCCCTACTATCTAAAGCTCAAGCTGGAGAGTGCTTACAGCTATATCTAGTAGTCAGCCGTAAAGCTGTAAGCGCGGTCCTAGCTAGGGAAGCTGACAACCAGCAGCTCCCCATCTACTACGTAAGTAAGTTACTCCTAGATGCCGAGACTAGATATTCCTCACTAGAAAAACTTGTTTTAGCTCTAGTAACGGCATCTAGGAAGCTTAGACACTATTTCTAGTCTTACCCCATACTAGTCATGACTAACTATCCTATTAAGGCTGTGTTAAAAAGGTCGAAGTTATCCGGCAGAATGGCAAAGTGGGCAATCACATTGAGCAGCTACGACATAAGATATCATCCAAGAACTGCGATCAAATCCCAAGCACTAGCAGACATTGTGGCTGACTTTAGTCCCGACCTAGAACAAGCTGCAGAGTTAGAGATGAAAGAAGTCAACCAGGTATGGAAGATGTTTGTAGATGGCTCCTCCAACTTTAGAGACGCAGGGCTAGGGATAGTACTAAAGTTGCCACAAGGGGACAAGGTAGTGCGATCCATCGCTTGCGACTTTAAAGCAACCAACAATGAAGCAGAGTACGAGGCGTTGATCGTAGGAATGACAATGGCTAAAGACTTAGGGGCAACAGGTTTAGAGGTGTACAGTGACAGCTTGCTTTTTATCAGCCAAGTCACAGGGGAGTTCACAGCTAAAGACTCCAAAATGACCAGCTACCTAGAGCTAGCCAAACAAACATCAGCTCACTTCACCCCTTTCAAAATTACTCAAATACCAAGAGATCAGAACACCCAAGCCGACGCCTTAGCTAATCTGGGATCAGCTCTGAGAAAAAGCAACCTGACGTCTATACCCATAATTCACCTAGCTGGCCCCGCTATAAACAAAAACATAAATCAGCTAGTACTCACTACGACTAACCAAGAAGTGCCCACCAACAACCAATCATGGACCAAACCACTCTACGACTATCTGCAGCATGACGTCTTGCCAGAAGATAAGCTAGAAGCCAGAAAGATTAGGTTCAAGGCATCCAGGTACCAGCTCGTCCAGGGAATACTGTTCAAGATGTCAGCTAGGGGAATACTCCAAAGATGTTTGGAAGAGGAAGAATGGCAGAAGCAGCTAAAGGAGTTCCACGACGGCCAATGTGGGTCACACATAGCTGGAAGGTCACTGGCAAACAGAATCCTCAGCTACGGATACTATTGGCCAACCATCAGACAAGACGCAGACAAATACGTAGCTAGATGCGACAGCTGCCAAAGGCATGCTGGCATGTCTCACAAACCCTCCGAAGTTCTGCACCCAACACTAATGCCATGGCCTTTCATGAAATGGGGAATGGATATCGTAGGGAAACTACCACCAGCTCCGGGTTAGAAGGTATTCATGCTAGCACTCATAGATTACTTTTCCAAATGGATCGAAGCAGATGCCTACCAGCACGTAAGAGACAA
Organism: Suaeda aralocaspica; assembly: GCA_016808085.1. NCBI lineage: Eukaryota > Viridiplantae > Streptophyta > Magnoliopsida > Caryophyllales > Amaranthaceae > Suaeda > Suaeda aralocaspica. Next base: position 134,277 of record PYUH01000715.1, on the reverse strand, counting down.
GGAAGTAGTCTCCTTTATCTGGAACAACATAATATGCAGGTTTGGGGTTCCATCTGAGATCGTATGTGACAACGGGTCCCAGTTTATAAGTGACAAGACGAGAATTTTGCAGCGAGTGGAATATCACCTTAACTATGTCGACCCCCAGATACCCGCAAGCAAACGGACAGGCCGAATCCAACAACAAATCAATAATCAATGGGATCAAGAGGAGACTAGAAGCTAAGAAGGGGAGATAGGTGGAAGAACTACCTAGGATCCTGTGGGCCAATAGGACCACACCTAGGGCAGCCACAGGACAAACACCATTCTCCTTAGTGTATGGATGCGAAGCCGTGCTACCTGCTAAGATAGCTACTCCAACGACCAGGTATGGACTAATGACACAAGAAGCAAATACGGTAGAACTAGCTAACAATCTGGACGCCCTAGAAGAACTCAGGGACAATGCACTCATCAGAATGGCCGCTCAACAGAATATAGTAGCTAGAAGCTTCAACAAAAACGTAAAAGCAAGGACATTTCAGTTAGGAGATTGGGTATTAAGGAAAGTTTTTGCCAACATCAAAGAGCTGAATGCTGGAAAGCTAGCTGCGCAATGGGAAGGACCATATCAAATCACCAAAGTCATAGGTAATGGTGCTTAAAGGTTAGCTACATCGCAAGGGAAAGAAGTGCCTAGAAGCTGGAACGCATCCAACCTGAAGGTGTACCACTTCTAGATCAGATCAGAAAGCGTGACCCAGCTGGTAAGCAAGCTAACACAATTATCATAGCCCTGAATGTGTTCGCTATGAAAGTATTGAAAGATCAACTTCAAGTTGTTGGTGGAAACACCAACGACATAAACTAATAACTATTTCAACTCAGGCAGGCCCCAGATAGGCCACCAGGGAGTCCAGATACTCCCTGCAGAGTAGCAACCAAGGCCCAGATGCCACTCAAAGCTATAACGCTATCAAAGGGAAAGTGGATATTAGCTAGAAGCTGCCCCAGCAACCTGAACACACAATCAAGTCGCCCGCAGATGGCCTACGAAGTAATCTCACCACTTACCCAACACAAGGTATGCCTACAATTTAATTCAAAGCTAGCTAGCAAACACAAATATGTACGCAACGATTTCAAAGCACAATGCCATATGCAAAATAGCGAAGTCATAATAAGCATCCCAAATAAAGAAGTACGGAATTAGTACAAATTTAAAAGAAGGCCCTAAGGCCATTGTCTAATAAAACATAATAATTAAAAAAGTTAATCTAAAATGCAAAAGCAGAAATGATCCTAAGCTTCTTCATCAGCTGCCTCCAGAACCCCTCCTGCTTGACCTTCATCAGGAGGAAGGACAGCCATAAGAGCAGGAGTCTCTCCCACAGTAGCTGCCTCCCCCTCACCTTCCAAGCTGGCAGCGTCACCTGTAGGGGCAGCATCGACTGGTTCAGAGGAAGCAGGAAGGAGGTCAGCTAAGCTACCAAAGTGTTCCAGGTATTCGTCCACCACGGCTTGACAATCTTTAGTTGTAGCTCCCTTATGATAGACTTCATAAGCTATCATAACTCTTCCCCTCGTAAGAGAAAAGGCAGCTACATCCTTACTTTCATCCTTCAGGTCCTCCAGCTCCTGCTCCAGCTTCTTGCTCTTGTTTAGCAGCTCCTCGTTTTTGCCCTCTAACTCTTTCTCCCTCTCCTCCAGGATGCAACTGAAGTCCTCCTCCAGCTTGGACTTCAGCTCTGCTTGCTGCGTTTTGAGGAGTTCGTTCTCCGCCGTCAGCTTGTTTACCTTAAGTAGCACCTGGTCGTGCTTGGCAGCAAAACCCTTCACCAAGTCCTTAGCAGCCAGGACGCCTTGAAGAGCTTGTATGAGACCAAGTTAGGTAGAGCAAGTAATAGAAAGCAAACACATAAAATTTACTAGGAAACATCTAACCTGGAGAGAGTGGCCAGTTGCGTGGCCCAGCATAGCCTCGGGAGATAGATTGCTGAGGCGCTGCCTAGCAGCTGGAAACAGCAGCTTCTCGACCTGAGGCCCTATCCCTTCTTCCGCACCTTTCTTAGCCAGGAAGGTAGGGGGAAAGGATAGCTCCAGGTCATCCACAGGAACAGGATCAGATGACCTAGGGAAATTAGAGGGAGGAGGCATAATAGCTGCAGTTTCCACAGGCCTTGGGCCCGTGTTCGCTGAACTAGTAGTGCTGCTGCTGGCAGCCTTCCTCTTCGAGACCCTCCTCTTGGCTTCCTCGAAAGACATTTCCTTTAAACCTATAGGGAACATGACCAAGTCAGAGTTAAAATCAATACCAAACAAAAACTGAACAACCACTAGAAACATAACCGCTAGCAAACAAGAAGGGACTCTTACCAGACGACATAGCTGGAGCGATGGTTGCAGGTTCTTTAGTAGCTTCAAAAGTCCTTTCTTCGATAGGGTGACTTAGGAATTCCCTGATAGCTAGACTTTCCGTAAGAACCAGATTAATACCTATAGCTAGACTTAGGAGGGGAGTGAACTGCAAAAGAAAGCAAGTAAGAACCAGATTAATAAAAGTACTAAAAGCTAGGCAAAGAAACGGTACTAATACCTATAGCATTCCAGCCACCAACTAGCCAATTTCCCTCTTCGCCAAGGGAGGACTTCTCCGCAAAGAAATACCTACTCTTCTAACCCTTATCTGGCGCTTCCTCATCATCTACTAGCTTGTTCCCAGCTACCCTGACCTTCAAGGTAGCATACTCAGGACCTACCTTCCTAACAGAATACACACCTAACAGATCGTCTAAATTAAATTCTAGCCCCCACTTATCACTTTTTTCCTCGATCACCTTACAAATTCTCCAAAAGGAAGGTTGCAACTGTCCCGGACTTAGACCTAGGCGATCTAAAACCGACCTAACTAACCCGGCCAAAGGAAAGGAGAACCCAATTGTGAAAGGGTATTCAAAGAAATATACGTGGTCAGGAGGACAGGTTTCTGGTCATTGGCTAGAGGTAGGGACCACTAGCCTAGCTGATTCAGGGAAGAGCCACATCATAGCAATTTGTTGCAAGCGTTCCTCTGTCATTACACTAACTATGTCATCCGTAGCTCTACCCATGATCTCTAGACCAAAACTAAGCAAAGAAAGGAGGAAGTAAAGTAAAAAGGGGAAGAAAAGATCTCAATACCTGAATAGGCTAAAGATGTCAGGAAAATCGCAAAATCACAAAGAACTAAGTTCGAGTCTTTCTTTTGAAATTTCTTCCTAAAGGAAATTAGCAAAGTGAAGAAGAAGGATGGAAGAAGCGTATTTTTAGGAAGAGGAGAAGGACATAACGGTTACTTCTCTTAACTGTCAAATCTTTTCATATCTTTCTTTTATTCATTTTCAGAAATTAATTATTACTTTTGAATTATAACCGTTTGCTTCTCGGAAAATGTGACGAACCCCAACGGTAACTTGCAACCCGGTAGCTGGGCGCTCCCAACTTACAAGTTAGGGGCAAATTGTTATGGCCGAAATTTCTACCTATAATCCAGCTTGATTGCCAGCTACGCAGGTACCCAGCTAGCAGCTACAGCTTAGCCACGGTCAAGGTAGTGGGTCCGAGAATCAAGGAGTTAGGAGGGGAATATTCCAAGGAGCTTCTAGAAGTGGGAAGATGCTGAAGTTGGGTCAAAGATATTGAGGAGATCGTGCCTAAAGAATAGGATCCACATTTCAAACCGGCTTGAATCTAGCCCACAAATCAAGCCAGGTACATCTCTAAAGAGCAACGGCCTTGAAGAAGAGATAACGACTACAAATCCACGGTTATTCTATAAATAGGGGAGAAGAAAGAAGATACATACACAAGGCAATCATAAGAAAATCAATACATTTATTATTATTCATTATTTGTACGCACAACTTATACATTTCATTTACATTCTTTAAGTTAGACACTTAGCAGCTATAAACTTAAACTACCTAGCTATCTAGCTAGCATTATACATTGTAACTGTAAACAACCCTATTAACTAGTGGACTGGTGGACTCAAAGCCACCCGCGGTTTTTTGCCCTGATTTAGGGGGGTTTTCCGCGTCACCATATCTGGTGTCTCCCCTACTCCCATTTTCGCATTATTTCTTTTCTGCATCAAAACGAACAAAGTTGGTAAATATTTAGTTATAGCCGGAACCAACTAAGGTTTGCTAGCTAGAGCAGATTTTAGCATAAACAGTAGTCAATAAAGTAGGAAAAGTAGTTTAGTCGGTTAATTACTTGATCAGCAAGAAAGGTAGTCGTTGAATATTTATTTACATATTTTATAGAAGCAAATGAGCAAATAGTTAGCCACTCACAGTGAATGTATGATAAAGGAATATTTAATAAATAAGGACACACAAAGTTAATCTTAGGATCACATTATAATCAAGATAATTAATTAATATGGTGTTGCTTGTTGCCATGTATGCTTTTATGTGATTTTTGTTTGAGTCATGACTATTGTTAAACCTATTAATCACGTAAAGTGAAAGAGGATTCGCACTAAAACTCTTGGAACGTATGTACCTTGAGTATCAACAATGGGGGGGAGTTATGGTTATAGTTATTGTACGTAACTTCTAATCGGGGTACAAGACGTTGTACTCTTTTATATTTTTAAGTGCGCTGGAATTCCGTCACTTCATGTGACATAGGTAATACCTTCTTGGAGTTGCTCACAAGTTGGTGCCCATTAGGGTGATTGTTAAGGAAAGGAAACTCGTTCGATGCGAAACCCAAAGATCTAAAGGTAATAAATAATTTTTAATATGATGAGTCTATGTACAAGTATGTAGTGATGACAATGGTAAAAAGTGTGTGTTGTTTATTCTTTTATTTTGTCGTCAATCCTGTTTTGCATAGTCTCTAGTATTTACGTACTCAACTTTCTTGATTGTGTGTGTTTGTGTGCATGGCTTTATCTTTGATTTTGCCCTACAACGATCCATTTCGATTGTGAGTAGTTGTCTGGAATAAATAGAAAACTACAGGTATAGGTGGGCATAGACAATCATGCTGGGATTGAGTGGTGAACGCTTGCATTGTTGTTTTCGTTGCTTGTGTGGACTTGTTAGTTATTTTTATTATTGACTTTGAGATTTTTGAAGTTTAAAGTTTATTTGGTATTGAAGGGCCGTTAATGCGGTTCCGAGATTTAATAAAGTTTTTTTTTTTTTTTTTTTTTAATTTGGTTTGAGAGTTCTTTTGGAGTTTTAATTTGGTTTTGAAATTATAAGACTTCCACTATAGTATTTTAATAAAAGCTTTAACGGTTATCATGGTGGCGGTAATACTTTGGTTTTTCTTAGTTAAGTAGGAAGGATATTTATTATTATTTTTCTACCATTATTTATATTGACTTGAAAGGAGGAAGTTCGGAAATTCCATGGTGTTACATTGACCCTAAAATTATATGCTTATGTTTTATAGCTAAGATCACCATGTGATGATTTCGTGGCTTAAAAACCATTATAACTCATTATTTTATGTGTTACTATTTTTATTGTGCATGAACACGTGATAATAAAAATTCATAACATTATTTATTTATTCAAAACACATTAAAATCCTTTAGAAACTTTATATTTCATGCATATAACACTTTAAGAACCTTATACTACCATCATACTTATATTTTATGCATTAAAACTTATTTTCATACTTAATTAAAAACTTGTTCAAAATTATTTTACTTCTATTATTCATACTTATAAAATTTGGACAGCAATAATAATTTACTTTAAAACCTCTAAAAACAATTCCAAACTTCATAAAATCATCATAAACTAATACTCTAACAATCTATGATCATAATATAAAGGTTTAGAGCATTAAAATCATAAAACTAATAAATTTTCATAAACTTTCAAAACCTTAATTTCTATGATTTCATGAACAACTTATAAACATGATTTTAAAATTCTAAAAAAAGTTATAAATCATAAAACATGCTTAAAAATAATCATAAACATGAATTAAATAAGATTGAACAAGAGAAAAAAATTCTTTTTTTTAGTGGTTCGAAAAATACCAAAGGAGGAGGGAAGAGGTGGCCGACGTGCAGGTGGGGTGAGCAGGTGGCGGTAGTGGGGTCCGGCGAGGGTGTTGGGGTGTTTGGGCCCTAGGGTTTGAAATATATATATATATATGCTTTTTTCTTTTTTTTTTCTTTTTTCTTTTTTCTTTTTTTTTTTTTTTTTTT
>PYUH01000715.1:61512-126383 GCA_016808085.1 Suaeda aralocaspica | reverse complement strand
TTTTTTTTTTTTTTTTGCAATCTAAACACAAATCTTACATAACTCGGAAAATTTTGGTTTTTTTTTTTTTTTTTTTTTTTTTTTGCAATCCTAAAACACAAATCTTAACATAAACTCTGAAAATTTTGGTTTAATGGGGTATTTATAGGCCTAAATTAGGTTTAGGTGAAATTGCAAAATTATCCTTAATATTTGAAATTACTTTTGTGCCATTGTTATGAAATAGTTAAGGAAACCTTTAAAAATCTAAATTTAGAAAATTCTTAAAATATCTTATAAAATTTAAAGTGACATAAAAATAACTCATAAACTTTATAAAACATAAAAATAATTATTGTAAGTCACAATTAATTAAATTTTCTTCTTTAATTTATTAAATTAACTTATTTTTCACTAAAAATACCAAAAATACTGTAATTAATTATGAAATTAAATTCATAAAGTACGTGAAAATACGGTGTATTACAGCAATCAAGGAACGCAATTTGAAAGTAACGAAATATTGTCAAATTAAGCATTAAGCTAAGAGGCTTGAGGAATTTATAATTGCACACTTGATCTCGGACAAGTGGAAGATTGAAGGAAATGTCCTTTGATTAATTAGGAATTACTAAAAATAATTAGGATTAAGTTATGGAAATGATAATCAAGTTAAATTAGATAATTATATTTACTTGCTATAGAATGAATATAACCAGTAGGCCAATATGATTGGCTTACAACTACTTTTAACTTAATCGTATGGGGACACACAAAGAGTAAAAGAATGGGATTAAATGAAAGTCTAGTAACCATTATAGCTTTTCTGATTTAATGATGGTTATACTACTATAAAGATAACCATTAGTTAAGAAAGGGCAAATTTTAATTTATCAATGTGATAATTTTACCCAAATTTATCACATTCAAAAATGTCACATGTAAGATGGGCCATAGATGAAATGTGTAGGCCTATTATTTTTGCTTGTTTATGAACCTCGTATTTACTTCATATATATTTTCCTAAGTTTATCAATGTGATAAATTAAAAACCACTTGTTAACAAAAGTTAGTAGAAAAAGAAAAATAGAAATAACATTTTCAGGTTAGAAACCTAAACCTAAAAAGTTATTGCTTTTGTCCCACAAAAATAAGAGACTCATCTCTTCGGTATTATTATACATGGGATTTGATCTAATGCTCGTGGACTAATTAGAGGAGCAACTAATGAGACTCTAGTTTCTTTTTTGATCGTAATTCAAGAAGGCATCAAATGTTGTTTTTCTAAATTAAAATGTGTTATACGCATTTATATTCTCTCGGTCTTTTTTAGTTGCTATATTAGGGTTTTTGACATTATTCACATTGTAACTTTGACTCACTTTGGTGTTTAATACGTAACGAAAAACATAGTCATATGGGATCTTGTTTGATTCATTTCGATGTATATTTTTTAAAAATATAATTTTTATAATATTTATTATACCAAAATTGAAATATTAATTTTATAAGTTGCGTCTTTGGAAGATGCGAAAAAGTAAATATAGCAAGTAAAAAAAACCGAGGGAGTACATGTGATCGTAAATCAAGAACGTATCAAAAGTTATTGCTTTTGTCTCATAAAATTAAGAGATTCATCTCCTCTGTACTATTATACGTGGGTTTTGATCTGATGCTCGTACACTAATTAGAGGAGCAACAAATGACACTCCAGTTTCTTTCTTGATCGTAATTCAAGAACGCATCAAATATTGTTTTTCTAAATTGAAATATGTTATACACATTAATACATGTGATTATATGTAAAGAGCTTGTATAAGAAATGTGAGGGCGCTATTAATTTTTCTTATTTATTAACCTCATAATTGATCATAAACTTACCCTGGTATCCAACAATAGCAGCTGAAAAAATTTCAGACATCTCACCGACGACGGAAAAAACAGCAATATAACAAATAAATCCGAGTCCGAGTAACTTAAAAAACGCAAATCTCTAAAAGAGTTTTTGAGAGAAAAGAATAATGGGAATCAAAGAGCTGTTTGCAGATTCAAAAGGAGGGCAAACTATTATGGTGAGTTTGATGTTAATGGCTGCCTCATTTTATGCAGGCACCCTTTTCGTCCAAAATGCCCCTCTTTTGGATATCCCCACTTCTAATTTTTCCACTGGTAAATTATCTCTCCTCCGCCCTTAAAGTTGTGCTTCAATTTTTAATCAACTCATGAACTTTTGTCAGTTTTGAACTATTGTTTTACTGGTAGTAGTTGTCGTAGATTGGTAATTATGTTGTTTCTTTCAGCAAATTTGGGCTGTTTGCGATGCCGATATAATATTGAAAAGTAGCTTAAGAATGCAAAAGTATTTTCGATTGTTTTGCCGTTGAATTATAGAATTAGAGGAAAATTTTGAATTTGGTGCTAGTATGTCTTTTAGTGGTGATTATGGCTACGCCCGTTAGTTGTTGTGAACATTGTTGGTGCTTTTGGTGGGAGGGTAAAGAGGGATTAGAGGGTGCGATAAGGATGAAAGATTGATGAGTGGGATAAAAACTGTGCAGTTTTTAGCCATTAGAAGTAATGAACCAATGAAATTTGGTACTATTATATTAGGTAGTAGAGTTATTTTTACAATTGTAGTTTTTCTGTCAAAATTGTTGGGGCGTTTGGTAAGAAAGATAGTGGTAAGAAGAATTAGAGGGTGCGATAGGATCAAAATTGGTGAGTGGATGAGTATGAAAATAGCGTTTATTCTTGTTTGATATAAGTTGTGATTTGTGAATATTATGATGCTACATATGTTTTTTGATTGACATTCCTGCTTAACACGCAGGTTCTTCGAGTTTTGTAAACAAAGTTGCTCTTACTTATCGAAGTACGCCATTATTAATCCCCCAATCAGGCATGAATGTGTGCCCAATCGACTTCAATGAGTATATTCCTTGTCATAATCCAGATTATGTTAAAAATTTGTTACCAACCCTAGATTTTTCGAGGAAGGAAGAACTTGAGAGGCATTGCCCCCCTATAGAGAAGCGTTTATTTTGTTTGATGCCACCTCCCAAGAATTATAAAATACCCATAAGGTGGCCAACCAGTAGGGATTATGTCTGGCGTAGTAATGTGAATCACACTCACCTTTCTGAAGTAAAAGGAGGGCAAAATTGGGTCCATGAGAAGGACCAATTATGGTGGTTTCCAGGTGGTGGTACACATTTCAAGCACGGAGCTCTTGAATACATTGAAAGGTAATCATCCTTAACTTTTTGATTGATTATGTAATTGGTAGTTGAGAATTGATCTAACTTGACAAACATAAGTCATTGTTGTTCTTTAAGGTTAAATAAATTGAAGAATTATTCCACCATCTCATGATCACGCGATTTTATATACAGGATTTGGTGTTTTTATCTTTTATTTATTTATTTTATTTTTTGAGACTATCCTTCATCTTCTTATTGAGGATATCATCTTGACGAACCATGAAGGCAGGAAATTGCGTTTAATTATTTTTCGTGTCTTAGTTTTATTGTTCCGTTATGTTCATGTCCATTATCTACTACTCTACCATAGTCCCATCTTCATGATACAACGATTTAACCTATGTTACCCCGGACACATCTATAGCCTTGATTTACCTATGTCGACATGACACTTCACAGATCCGAAGACATATTCTGTGTTTGATCCATCACACACTTTTACCCAAAAAAGCAAGGAAAAAGAGAGTATATGTAAAGTAACCACAGTTCAATTCTATATATAACTAAAGTTACATATCTAATTTGATGGTTGTTAGTCATAGTTCTCTTAACTCTTGGACTTGTAGATGAAGAGCAGTGTAGATTGCAAGACAAAAAAAAAATCATAGGAAAAAAAAGAAGTATATTACAGAGGATGAATGAAGAAAAAATGGTGAAGAAGAAAGGAAAAAGAAGAAGCATATAAGAAAGGGTGAAAGAAGATATTTTTTTCCCAACATGATTTACATTAGAAACACCAACAAATGACATGTCCAAATTATAGAATTTAGTCCTTGTCTTCAGAATTTAGTTACCTTATTGTGTAAACACTTGAATATGGTATCCGTGCCCAACATTAGTACCCAAATCCGTTTGACATAGAGTCTAACTACCTGGGTCTTTGGTATCTTGCAAATAATTAATCTGCTCACTTAATTCTGTATGCAGGTTAGGAAATATGACCACTAACGAGACGGGTGATCTGCGTGATGCAGGGGTGTTTCAGGTTCTAGATGTTGGTTGTGGTGTTGCTAGCTTTGGAGCGTATCTACTTCAATCTGATATACAAACGATGTCTTTTGCTCCCAAAGATGGGCATGAAAATCAAATTCAGTTTGCTTTAGAACGAGGAATTGGTGCAATGATTGCTGCTATATCAACCAAACAGCTTCCTTATCCCACGGGTTCGTTTGAGATGGTACATTGTTCTAGATGCCGTATTGATTGGCATGAAAATGGTTAGTATGTATAAATAATTTCATTGTTCAACACAGTTGATTTTGAGATGGATATGCATGGAATGACTGATCTATATTAATGCTCACAATCAACAATAACCACGAACACTAATAGATTGAAACGAGATTTAACAAGAAAGATTCGCTCTTAATGCTCAAACTCACCCTTTGTCTAGAGAAAGATTTGCTCTTAACCTATTCTAAGCTCTTAATTCCTCACAAGAGATTTTCTTTCAAGCTCTTAATTACTAGATGGATACTCGTAGCTTTGAACTCACGAGTTTCCTAAACCCTCAATTGTATGAAATAATCACACAAAATCAATTTGTTCAATTGTATGTGAAAACGTAAAATCTGATTTGCATTGAAATAAAACAAGATAATTATACAATCTAAAGCCTAACCAACTTAGATAGACTTTCCTACGGTTAGTTGACCTTTTTATCCAGCTGAAACAACCCCAACAACCTGTAGAAAAATCGGACAATGACCCTAGAAAATCTAGGACTCGTGCCACAAGCAAACCGCAACCGGTTTGTTGTCTAACACTGTAACTGACTAACTAACTTGGAAAAATATCCTAACAACTTGCTAGGCTTAACAACTGACCAAAATAACAAATCAAAATCAGCAACTAATTAGAAAAGCACGCAAAGCCCAAGAAACTCAAGGAAAAAGGAAAAACTTGTTGCAGCTCATTTTCCCAATCTTGCACTATTTTGCTTTTTTCCAAGAAACTCTTCCAAGAAGTAATATTTCAGCTCACCCACCTTGGTTTGATGGGCTACATTTTAGTCTAATTTACCATCCCTTTGAATAATAGGCCTAGGTAACAAAAGAAATCGGAACATTGGACACTTCCTCCATCCAACTTGATTGGATTGGGCACACTCCTTGCTTCACCAAATTTGCACTCCAAATATTTTCATTTTAGGCCGTGCGATTTGAACATCCTTCGCCACAATTTCAACTTACTTTCCACTCATCGTTTCGTTTCATCAATCAACACAACATCATCTGCAAACATCATACACCAAGGGATATTTTTTGAATTTGTCAAATCATCCATGGCTATGGCAAAAACAAAAAGGGCTTAGTGTATAAGCTTGATGTAGATGGGAAGCTCTCATTGCATAAAATACCAAAGTATGGTCTTTGTCTATCTTTATCTTCTGATTGTCAATCAGTCTCCGCTTAGTTTTAAAAGCCTGCGCTTAGGCACAAAGTGCTCTCAGGCATGAGGAAAAATGCCTTTTGAAGACAAGTCAAAGTTTCCTACAAGAGGTGCATTAGGGTGTGCTCCTTAGGTCTACACTTTTATGGGCTTTTGGTAGATATTTTAAGATCCGACTATCCGAGTGATAAAATGGAAAGCAATTTAGGTTTGTTCAAATTGAAACTGATCATGTCTTTACTTATCGATTTTGTACAAAACACCAACTTAATTGCACTTCATCTTTTGAGTTGAAACCCCAGTCGAAAAATCCCAATTTAAAAACCTTAATGTCTAAAGTTGGTAGTATATGCTAGCTTCCTATTTACCGGCAATGATAGAGAATGGGCAAGATTGTTGGCACATTGATAGTTGTTGAAGGTTTGGCTATTCTTCTGATCGTCCTTCTGCATTTTCTCTGTTCACTCCTTCCACTTGCTTTTAGAATGACAATATGAAGTATAATTAGTATCTTATTACCTCTCTCTTCCATCTTTTATGGGTTGTTAGCTCTACTGGTTCATATGCCTTTCTTTTTTTAATTCCATTAAGCATAGAACATAAAACCTTGTTTACAAAAATCTGCTCGTGACCAATTTATTCCATTATAATGGAATAATATTATTTTGTTGAATTTGCAGATGGCATCTTGCTGAAGGAAGTGGACCGCCTTTTACGACCAAATGGGTATTTTGTGTACTCTGCCCCACCAGCATACAGAAAAGATAAAGACTTTCCTGTGATTTGGGATAAATTGGTGGATCTGATGGCAGCCATGTGCTGGAAATTAATAGCCAAACAGGTTCAAACTGCAATATGGGTAAAACCAGGAGATGATACTTGTGTCCGACAAAATGCAGAGCAGAACCTGATACAATTATGTAATGTGACCAATGATTTGAAGCCATCATGGAATAAACTGCTGCATAACTGCATAACCCCCAGTAGTGAACTATCTACTTCTGATAAACTGCCTCCACGTCCAGAGCGGCTTTCGGTGTATCCTGAGAGTTTAAACATCTTAGGTATATATATGATCGAACTCTACTTTAGCATTCATGATGTGTTGCTTTCTTGATAAATGTTACCTCTGGTTCATAGTTTGCATCATTTTCTACTCATCGGCTTTAGAGATCATAATTAAAATATTTTCACCATATATGTTCACTGATGTTATGAATAAGTCATGTAGATCTTGTTAGATATATCTCAATGTAGTTGTGAGTGTCATGGTGGGCAAAATGATTATTTTTGGCAATGTTGAAAACTTTTTGGGACAACCCAAAAAGGAAAATGCAATTATTTGGACACTGAGGAAGAATTGATAATACATTGACGTCTCTATAATTGAAGTGTAATAACTATGTTGAAATGCATGTCTTCGTGCTAACAGCTGAATAGTAAGTTTTTGTTGGGAGTTTGTTGTCAAAATTTTGAAATTGGCGAGGTACTGAGGGTGTAGTAGAAAGTGCTTGCATTGGTCGAGTTTGTAATGCTGACTAGACTATATACTGCTTCATTTATGAATCCCTAAAAAGATCTTTGAACATCGAATGATCTGGTGTTATACTCCAAGCTCATGTTAGGGATGTTAGGGTGAGGATATAAGTGAGCCAGTAAAATGGGTTGTAAGTTTAGTTATTTGTTCAAGCATTATTAAAGGCTAATGAAATATTTGAATCTCTTTTTTAAAATTCGAAGGTCATCTGCCTTTTTGTTTATGCATCTTGTTCATGAACTTTGCTTATTTCGTGTAAGGTATTATGGAAGTATTATGTAAAGTTTAAATAAGAAAAGGTTTTAAGGGAGAATCGTTTGCGTTGGTTCGAACATGTGAGACGGAGACATGAGGGAGCCCCGGTGCGACGAGTGGAAGGGTGGGATCATGGAAATCTCAAACGAGGTAGGGGAAGACCGAAAATGACTTGGTGGGAAGGGGTTAAAAAGGATATGAAGCTTTTAGATTTACAAGAGAATGAGGTTTTTGATCGCAGGCGATAGAGGAGGAAAATTTATGTGGATGACCACATGGAATGATTAATTTTGGTTCATGTAGCCGACCCCAATTTTTTGGGATTAAGGCTGTGATTGATTGGTTGATTTGTATATTAATTGCCTCCTTAAAATGTGTCAGCAACCAAAATTCTTTCCCAAACTACCTAAAAAATTTGCTACATCAGGAATATTTTGGCACAGGTGCATGATTAAAAATTACTGAGCGCCAAATTTTGTTAATTGTTTATTTCTTATGTATATACGTGACAATAATATATATGTTACTCAATTGACTTGTATTTGCAAATTTACTCTAAGAGGGTGTTTGGTTCAATTCTTCATAGTGAAATAGAATGGATTTTGTTAGCGGCTTTTTCACTAGGTACCCTCAAGGTTTTGCTTAATTCAACAGGTACCCTCGTTGTTTCCTGAATTCATCGAGTACTCCCTAGGTTTTTAAATATTGCACATGATACCATTAATGGCTGACGGAGCTAAATTAACTGTTAACTCAACAAACTTAGCTCATGATATGCCCTTCGAGGTATTTGATAACTACTCATGTAGCATAACAATGACCATTTAAAAAAAAAAAATCAAATAATCAATACCCATTTCAACTCTTATTATTCTTAATAGCTCATAATCTATTTTTTTGTTTCCTTTTAATCAAATCATTATGACTCATAATTTAAAAGAATAAAGTCATATTGCTTTGCCATTGTTGATTAGTTGTTGTTGTCATAGCCTCGCATGTGAAGCTTCAAACAAGAATTTAATCAATTCAATATAAAAAACTCTACCTCTTCTTTTATGACACCCAACCCCCCTAAATTCCCTATTTTCATAGTCCTTTGATTCCATTCATAATTAATTAAACAATTCCCTCAAGAAAGCCAAATTGCAAAAATGAACCTCATCCAATGTTTTCAATACCAATTATACCAACGAGAACCACATTTATTCCAGTTAAGGTTTGACAAATTTTCACCATTTTCTCCATCCTTGTGCAAAATTGTTAGATTTCTGACGTTTAAAGTTTCAAATCGTTTTCAATTAATAGTAATTGATGTTTAAGAAGGGAATGGAAAGAGCTTTGGTTAGGGTTTTATGGTGGTGGCTTGCGGGTGTATAGATATTAATAAGTGGCTTGTAGGTGTCGAATTTCGTGGTGTGGTGATCGAACTGGGTTTCATGGGTGGTCTTGTATGGTAGGTGTCGAATTTTCAAAGAGGGTAGTGGTGGTTGGCTTAAATGGAGAGCAGCCACGGGAGTGTTATGTGACAAAAACATCCCGTTAAAGTTGAAGGGGAAATTCTACAGAAGTGCCATAAGACCGTAAGACCAGTGTTCTATAGTTCAAAATGTTGGGCTTACAAAAAAGAGCACATTTAAAAAGTAGGAATTACGGAGATGCGGATGTTGAGATGGATGTGCAGGAACACTCTAAGGAATAGAATCAGGAATAAAGTCATTCGTCGAAAAGTTGGTGTCGCAGACATTGCAAGCAAATTAAGGGACAATCACTTGCGTTAGTTTGGACATGTGAGACGGAGACATGAGGGAGCCCCGGTGCGACGAGTGGAAGGGTGGGATCATGGAGGTTCAAACGAGGTAAGAGGAGTCCGAAAATGACTTGGTGGAAAGGGGTTAGAAAGGATATGACGGTTTTGGATTTACAAGAGAATGAGGTCCTTGATCGCAGTGGATGGAGGAGAAAAATTTATGTGGATGACCACATGGAATGATTTTTTTGGTGTATGTAGCCGACCCTAATTTTTGGGATTAAGGCTTTGTTTGATTGATTGGTAGTGATGGTTGGTGGCTGTGAGTGTCGAATTTTCAGGGAGTGGTGTCGAATTTCCAGAGTGGTGGTGGTGGTTGGTGGGTGTCCACAAAAACCTATGTTGATAACTTGATTAAAATATGAGATGCATGCTTAACATTGGTAAAAGCTAACAAATTCTTTACCTCCGTTAGGTAGCAAGGATATTGTGTACAAATTTAAAAAACCTCAGTGGTACCCCATGAATTTTGGAAATAGCGGGGGTACCCGATGAATTAACCAAAACCTCGAGGGTTCCTAGTGAAAGAACTGTTTTGTTAATGATGAGAAAGTTGTTTGGTTCATGTCATTTGAGTATCGAATGTCATATCTAGTGTGTCTTTTTTAATCTCCCTCTAAACCCCTTCAATTTCATACTTTCCCCCCCTCCTTGCCTGGTGATCGGGATTTCATGCTTCCTCATTTCATTAATATAATCTAAACTCATACCTTTGTGTGAAGAAATAACTTTAAAATAGTTGGATTATCAATCTATATGTTTGGAGTATTTATTCTCATACCATTCCATTCCAACCTTTTGAAACGCGCGCTAATCAAGACCCAACTTATGCGATTCCTGTTATT
The DNA here is from genome assembly GCA_016808085.1 of Suaeda aralocaspica. NCBI lineage: Eukaryota > Viridiplantae > Streptophyta > Magnoliopsida > Caryophyllales > Amaranthaceae > Suaeda > Suaeda aralocaspica. Next base: position 116,309 of record PYUH01000715.1, on the reverse strand, counting down.
ATCTGAATTCTACCTGGCCTCAAATTGTTTTGGGGGTAAGGTTTTTATTATTGTTGTTGCTGTTGTACTCTATATCAGGACCCTTCCACTCTTCCACTATCAACCAGTGAACATGCAAGTCTTTTTACTGTAGGAGCTTGTTATGAAAGTACATACATCTTCTTCTTCTTCGTTTTTTTTTCCTCTTCTCTTCCATGTTTCAAACCTTATTTCATATTTAAGGTATGAAAGTTTTGAAGGCCTCAACCTTTACATTTATAATGCATGATTTCTACATGCTCAAATGTTTTATGGAATATTTTACAAGGTGCAGATGCATGATCGAAAATTTTGGTCTTTGAGCTTTTTTTACTTTTAATGTTTTCTTTCGTTTTCTATACATAACAATATAATAATATATACTCAAAACTAGCTTATTATATCATTTGATTCTAGTGCAGAGTTGTAAGCTAAAACTTGAATTTTGTTATAGCTTCCCTTCTTTGGTTAACTTGGATTAAGACAATGATTTCCTTGTAATTGTTACAGTTATTATGCAAATGTATTGAAAATAGCTTTGGCTAATGATTACATGGTCTGAATGGTCCACCTCAAGGGGGAAACATACAAATTGATGTTATCAGTAAGGGTATTATTACATTCTTTCTAATTAGGATTACTCTTATTATATTATGCGTGTTTTTGCTAGTTAATTGCTTCACTTTGTTCCAATAGGAATAAATCGGGAGCAGGTTGCTGCGGACACGCAATATTGGCAGGATCAAGTTCAGCAATATTGGATACTGATGAATGTTAGCAAAACAGAGATCCGAAATGTTATGGATATGAATGCCCTCTGGGGGGGTTTTGCTGCAGCATTAAATTCCTATCCTGTTTGGGTCATGAATGTGATTCCCTCCACCATGGATGACAGTTTGACTGCTATTTATAGCAGAGGTTTGCTTGGTGCCTTTCATGATTGGTGAGAGCTTTTTTCCTACCCTTTTTTATCCAGCTGCTAAGTCTAACAAGATGATGCTGAGTTTGTACATCAGCAAATTAACAACAGCTTTTGTATGCCCTCTGCTTAGGTGTGAGCCTTTCTCAACTTATCCACGGTCATATGATCTTTTGCATGCAAGTTATCTTTTCTCTCATTACAAAGATCTTGATGGCAATTGTCTGTTGGAGGATATTATGCTGGAGATGGATCGTATGCTAAGACCTCAGGTAGGAAGGATTCAATCTGTTTCTTGTCTGATTTTTATTTTGAGCAGTTACTAAAAGTTCAAACACTCTAGAGGCTTCATACGTACAGGATAGAGTGGAAAAGTGTAGTATACCTGACTCATATTTATTCACTTGAGCATGAAAATAGACTAAAAGAACAATGTTTTCCTGGCAAAACATATTCAGGGTAATAATCCGATAGCTGAAAACCGTGATATGGCTTAGGAACTTCCGAAATGTTTAAGCTTCGATAGGGTGACTTGGCTTATTTATCACAGATATTTTCTTTTTGAGCCATTTCTTTGACTTCGTATAGTATTTGACCATGGGGTGTGCTTTCAAAGCCGAACGTATATTGACATTAACAAGGAAAGACATTTGTAAAATTTTTATTTACATTATCAATGACATGTAAGAGGGGGTTAGCACGAGTGTGGGAACTAGTGTTGTGAAAATCAAAGAGTTTTGATGTTATTGGTGTACATCAAGGTTCAACGCTTGGCCTTACATTTTTGCCATAGTTATAAAGTTCAATTCAAGATAATATACAATGCCTGATGTTTTTCGATAATATTATGTTGATTGATGAGGCGAAAGGACTGGCAATAAAGTTAGTTTTATGGAAAAAGAAAATGAAATCACGTGGTTTTAAATTGAGTAAAAGTAAAATAATGTATGGAGTGTTAATTTAGCGAGACAAAACATGATGACAATCTCGATTGCTTTTGGGCGTGTGTGTGTGTGTGTTTGGGTGGTGGGGGTGGGTAAATAGAGTGTTCGTTTACTTCCATTATTTAAAATGCTGGTGAGTTGGACAAGGATGTGACCCATGTGATAAAATGAAATCACGTCGGTTAAAATGGAACGAAGTGTTTGGGTTTTCATGTGATCTGATATACCCATTAGATTGAAAAAATAATTCTAGACATAGTGATTAGGTTGACACTGCTTTATGGGACCGATTGTTGGGCTTTGTAGTATTGTCACCTTGCATATGATGTGTTGGATGTATGTGGATACAAGAAAGGATAAGATAAGGAATGAGGTGATTAGGAATAACACAGGTTTGCTTCTATTGAGGATCATGTGAGATTGCTTGGACATATTAGACGGAGATCGAGTACACAGTTGTAAGGAAGCTAGAAGAATGGCAACAAGATGTGGATGGAAGAGAGGTGGAGGAAGATCTAAGCAAATTGGATGACTGGATGGTGTTGGTGGAGCATTAAGGTTCTTGGAGCTTGAAGAGAATATAGTTTTAATCAAGACGACTTTTGCAATTCCTCTTATTAAGACATATTTTGCCTATCCCCAATTATTTTGGGACTAAGGCTTTATTGTTGTTTTCTATTTCTTTGACTTTGTCTCATGTGTATCGCCGAAGAGTAAATATTATTTAACATCAAGTCAGAATATGACTTTTATCAATTAAAAAAGAAAAAATAAAGATTTAACTTTTGACTATATTAGCTTTAAACCACAATTTTTCTTTTAGATCCTTAGCAGAATTTTCTATTGTTGTTGTTGTCCTATGTTGTAGGCAATTTGCATGTTGCTTTGCTTGTCTTGTTGTAGGCAATTTGCGAGTCGCTTTGCTATGTCAATTGGTAAAAGTAGTATATAGGGTACCAAGCTACCATTCTATATATAATACTACCTCCGCCACTGTTTAGATGGAACAAGTTTTGTGGCTCAAAACCCTAGGCAATTTTTGTGAGTGAGCAGAATTACAAATTTGCCCATACATTACACACCTCCCTCAACCACCACCACCACCCCACCATCTCATGTGAAAACTTACTACCGTACCCTACTACAGCCACCACGTCACCCTTAAATTGTCCACCGCCCAGCCACCTAAATCGACCACCCCTACCCGTCCACAGCTACCACCACTATCACCGCTAGTAACCCTTAAATCGACCACGACCCCACCGGTCACCACTTATTCGACCACGACCCCACCGGTCACCACTTATTTGACCACGACCCCCACCAACGCCCACCGGTCCACCTCGATCAAATCATCCCTCATCATCCCTAAACCTAGCACCCCAACCACGAGCACCACCTCACCATTCACCCACACAACACCAAAATGCCTAAACTCCATATCCCAACCAAGTCGATCCCAAATCAACCGGAAATCTTGACCAATTCCCACTCGATCCCAAACAAACTGGACGCCCAAACAAATTCGATTTCAAATCACAACTCCATAGTTCTATTCCCAAATCGTTGATCGCAACTCTCAAATCTCAAATCCCAAATCGCATCTACAATTACAATTGGCACATTGATGGTGGGGGCAAAAAAAGATTGTCGATGGTAGTGGTGGTGACGGAGAGGACAAAGGGGTGGTGATTAGAGGGATAATGAAGCGTGGTGATAGTGATTGGTGCCACTTGTGGTGGTAGTGAGGGGTGAGAGTAGTGATTGTAAGGAGAGGGAGTGATGGTGGTGAAGAGAGAGAAATAGCAACTGTAGTGAGGAGAGAGAAATAGTGACGATGGTGAGGGTTGAGGAGAGATGAGAGAGATAACAGGGAAGGGGTAGTTTGAGGGTTAGATTGGTGATTTGATCCAAAATAATATGTCAAAAAAAGAAAGTTTACAATTATTGCAACTAATTTATAACTTACTAAAATAGCAAATGTTGCATCTCGCAGATGTAGTAATATTTTGCGAACATTAGTGGTGATTTGAAATGTTTTCCAAATGTTTGTGTGCAGGGATTCATAATTATCCGGGATGAAGAACTGATCATATCAAGAGTTATGGATTTTGCACCAAAATTCCTTTGGGACGTGAGCCCATACCAACTGCAACGCAAAGGAAAAGAAAAAGAAAATGAATATGTGCTCGTTTGTAGGAAAAAATTCTGGGCAATTGTCTAAGTATTATTGTAATATGTGAAATATGAATGGCTCAATGCTTTGTAGATGCAGGATTGCCAATATCCCTTCTGCTTTCCGGTCCTTATGGCATGATATAATGCTACTACTCATTTGTGCAAATGGCCTGGCAGAACACAGTTCTTTTGTAATTCAAATTACATTATCCAATGACATAGCAACCGCCATCCATCCTTTCCTTCACCATCAACCTTAACGGGTTGTCCTAATTAAGATACACCTTAACAGTGAGTATATTACATCAACTTTAACAATTACCACAAAGATGAATAGTGAGCATTGAATTTAACTACAACTATAACAGTTTAATCTCACCATTATCAATTATGAGAACTAATTCAATATGAAAGAAAGCAAAAATCATAATTTCTTCTCGTTGAATTACCTTTTTCTTTTTTAGTTTTAACTACTAACCGTTTCACTTCTTTTCATGTGATATTGATTTTGTTGTTCATGACTTTTATTTTTTATTTTTGGGTAGAATCATGGTGGTGGTTTGGCCAATTGGCTATAACTTACTTGGTTTTAAAGTGGAGGCTTTAGTATATAGTGGTAAATGGATAGTGACGGTGGTGGACGGGTGTTTAAAAGTCACAAACAGGTGCTTGTGGTGGTGATGACGGATGGTGGTGACACTGAATGGCGATGGCGATGGTGATGGTGATGTTGGGTAGTGGAGATGTTGATGGCCGTGGTCTCGACGGAGTGTTGGAGTAAAATAACTTATTCATTTATTTATCGATTATTTTCTCTTTGATTTTTATAAAAAATCTTTGATAACCAATGAAATTGTGCCACATACTAATACTAATCAGTACAATTTGTTGCCATCAGATCACATACCTATATTCTAGGCAACCCATTGTAGTTGGTACCTATGTGATGTAATCAAGTCCCTCAATACCTAACGGTAGAATGTTTTGTGACAGTTGTGGTGAATGTGATCATCTCTATAGCCATTGCACGACTGCACTGTTGTTACATTTTCTAATGTTGATATAATGCATGATGATTCTTTTGAGAAGGATGTTGACCATTCGAATGCCTTGAATTTTGACAATCCACTGATACGCATATCAATGAGCAAAACTTCAAGGGTTTGGGTTTGATTGAAGGTGGAAAACAAGAAGCAACCTTGGGGGAGTTAGTGGCTTATGGAGACACAAGACTTCTTGGGTTGACTAGGGTGGATTTTTACGTGTGCATGGTGACATGCACAAGCTTATTCACGTAAATGTAAAGCTAGTATAGTTAGTAGTTTAGAAGTGTTGAGCTATATGGGTTTTCTTCCCACGTCATTTGATAGGGTTTTACCATATGGTGTTTTGTTATTTTCTTGATTAGTTTATGAGTCAAGGTTGATGGAATCAAGCATGAGAAACACAAAAATGGAGGTTTCTTGAAATAAAGATTGAATCTTGAAGAGTTTCTTGAAGTTCTTGAAATCGCAAGTCCAACAAAAATCAACGAGAAATCAAGCAATGCATATGGCGGGATTTTTGGAAGATTTTTGAAGTTTTGGGCAACGTTGTCAACGCGGGATTTTGTGTTGTTTGACTTTGTCAACCTAAGGTTGTTATTCGGATATATGGTGGTTAGATTTGATTTGCAAAATATCTAAGATTTAGACTAGAAATCAGATTACAAAATATATGGTGCAAAAATATGTATCCGGTTTTGTTAGGATTTTCTTGTTATCCTAATCTTAGTTTGTTATACCATATATCTAAAGTAGTTAGGATATGTTTAGGATTCTGAAATATTGTGTGATATGTTTAGCCTATAAATAGGATGTAAAATACATCAATAAAATTCAGATTAGAGAGATTAAACACAAAGTGTTTCCGGTTTTCTTTTGTTTCACGAAGTAAACAATTTTTGAGAGTTTCTTGTGAGAAATTCGATTGAGTGAGTGGTGCTTTGCTTTATCTCACGTGAGGATAGTTCTTAGGATTTGAGGGTGCTTTGCTTTAATCAAATTCTACTAATTATTCGCCTTAGAAGTTCAGATTTGTGGTGCGTGGCTTTATCAAATTTGAAGTCTAAGTTTCCTTTGTGTGAGTGGCGTTTGTCTATAACAAAATTCACATCATCCACCAAGGTTTAACAAGTAAGGAAGTAGATTGAACCAAAATACAAGAGCATTTGGTGCAAGTATTTCTTTTAATAGAGGTGGCTTTGGCTACCAAAACCCAGGCCAAGGATGATTTTATTTTACAAATGGCAATAGTGGTCAAGTTGGTTTTGGTAATTAAATATACTTTCCTCATGTAGCAAGCGGTCAAAGATGGGGAAATTCATTTCAAAATGCTCAAGTGAGGGAATTTGCACCTATATTTGCTAATGTGGTGCCACCTCCCGATTTTAATTCCCCTAGACTATTTCAATTCCAAGCTCTACTACAAAACCTCCAAGTCTAACTTGGAGGCATTGATGAAGATCTTCATTCTGACTAAAGCTAAAAAGAATGATGAAATTGAGAGTCAAATGAAACAATGTCTCACTAGTAACATAATGCTTGAAACTGAAGTAACTTAATTAACTACTACTATGAAATTAAAGGTCAAGCCATGCAACCTATGTTACCCCCTCAAGGTCTAATGCAACATGGTCATGACTAGGTGTGGGAGACTATTTGAGAATGAGAGGAAAAATACCAATGATGGTGAAGAGAAAAAGAAGAGAGTTGAGGTGCTTGAGAAAGAAGAAAGTGAGGTAAGAGAAGAGGTTTATGAGAAAAAAAAAGAGTGAGGAGATGGTGATGAAAAAAGAAAAAGAGGGTGAAATGAAAGAGAAAACAATCTTGAATGCAAACCCTAGGTCACCCTTCCCTCAAAAGTTGTGAGACACACTTTTAATGTGCAATTTCGGAAGTTGTTGGAGGTACTTAAGCAACCCCACATCACTCATCCTTTTGTGGAGGGAATGACACAATGCTGACTTACACTAGGTTCCATAGGGATATCTTGAGTGGGAAGAGAGGGATTGAGGATGTGAGTGAGGCGGTCAACTTGACTGATTATTGTAGTGCCATTCTTCAAAAGAAACGTCCACCTAAGAGACATGACCCCAATAGTTTCTCCATTCCTTGTTCTATCAAGGGGGTCAAATATGAGAATGCTCTTTGTGACCTTAGTGCTTGTGTAGGTAACTGAATATACCAAAAATTTATTGAAGTGTCGAAAATTTATTTGAGTTAAATAAAATCAAATATTAGCTCAATTTAATTAAATTAGCCCTTAAATTAAACATCCAGATTAATAAAATAATTCAGATCATAATTATTTGGGCCGATTATGTTATTAGTCTAAATAAAATGTCTATCGAGCCAAAAAGACTACAAGACTTCCAAGTCATCAAAAGAGTCCTAGCCCACACCTTTTGGGTCCAAGATGGAGGTAAAAGTCTCCTATAAATACCCATGATCACCTAAGTTAAAGAAGAGAAAAAAAAGAGAAATTTAGTTGAAAAATGTCAATTGCATACCGTACAAAAGAATTTACAAATTCTCTCTGCCAACAATCAATAAGCACTACCAAATTATGTAGGTTGTTTAGGGGGCATTCAAACACATTCAAAGTGAGATTGAAGCTGGTTAGCCCTCACTTGAACATTGTCATACAAATTTGGTTGACGTCAACATGTGTCAAATTTTGTTGACGAAGATAAGTGTCATCCAACAACAGAGGAGCAGAATCAGAAAACTTACTTTATTTTCTATAAACTGTTTACAATGATTGTACCTTCATTTAAATTAATATATATCATTTGTTTATGTAATTGCTCGTCGTTGAAATTGACTTCAAATATTGTAGCAACAAATTTCTGGCACGCTTGGTGGGACCATCTCTGCTTCTCATCTCTGTTTCTTAAACACTTTATAAAAACTTGAGAAATGTCGTCCAACAAGAACTTTTCAAAGTCTGCAGAGAAAAGGAAGTCCGTTAGTATTCGATGACAATCAGCAAGCCTTGATGAAATCATTATGTAACACCCTGAAATTTCCTAACTTTCCTCCTTTAGATTTTCCGAAAATATAGTATAAATATATCAAAGAATAATAACTATTATATCTCATAATTAACTAGGAAAAACCAAAGTATTACCACCATCGTGATAACGGCTAAGGGTTTTATCAATGTAATATAGCGGAAGTCTTTAAAAACCAAAAACCAAATTAAAACTCAAAATAATCTCAAAAGCAAACCAAAGTCAGAACCAAAAAGAAAACCAAATTAAATCTTTATTACACTTCCGAACCGTCTTAACAGCCCTTCAAAACCAAACAAACTTTTAAGTTCAAAAATAGAAGTCAACACCAGCATTATATAACTAAGTAGTCCACAAAACTAAGAAAACCACAACGCAAGTGCTCACACTCCAACCTAGCATGATTGACTATGCCCACCTGTACCTGTAGCTTTCTCTTATTCTAGAAAACTACTTGCCATCAAAATGGGTTATCGTAGGGCCAAGTCAAAGACAAAGCTATGCACACAGACACACACAATTAGCAAAGCTGAGTACATAACTACCAAAGACTATGCAAAGCATGATTAACATGATAATTAAAGAAACGAAAGACACATAATTCTTATCGTTGTTACCTCTACATACTTGTTTTTAGACTCAACATACAAAATTAATTATTATATTTAAACTTTGGATTTCGCATCAAACAAGTTTCCTTTCCTTTAAATTTGCCCTATTGGACACCAACATGGGAGCAACTCCAAGAAGGTATTACCTATGTCACATATAGTGACGGAATTTGTAACATCCTAGAATTTCCTAACTTCCTTCTCTAGATTTTCCGGAAATATAATATATATAATAGAGAATAATAATTATTAAAACATCTAGTTAACTAGGAAAAACCAAAGTATTACCAACACCGTGATAACGGGTAAGGCTTTTATCAAAGTACTACAAAGGAAGTCTTTGAAAACCAAAACCAAATTAAAACTCAAAATGAAACTTTAAATAATCTCAAAACAAACCAAGTCTAAAACCAAAAGAAAACCAAAATAAATCTTTATTACACTTCAGAACCATCTTAATAGCCCTTCAAAACCAAATAAACTTTAAACCTCAAAATAAAAGTCAACTTCTAACAAGAAATAACTAACAAGTCCAAAAAGCATTAAACTAAGAAAACTACGATGCAAGCACTCTTACTCCAGCCCAGTGTGATTGACTTATGCCCACTTGTACCTGTAGCTTTCTCTTATTCTAAACAACTACTCACCATCAAGTGGGTCATCGTAGGGCCAAGTCAAAGACAAAGCCCTGCACACAAACACACAAAATCAGCAAAGCTGAGTACATAAATACCAAAGACTATGCAAAACATACATGAACAATAATAAAAATAAAATAAAAGTATAACAACAATTCTTACCATTGACTACTCTTCACCTGTGCATAGACTCAACTCAAATAAAATTACTTATTATATTTAAACTTTGGATTTCACATCGAACGTGTTTCCTTTCCTTTAAAATCGCCCTATTGGGCACCAACTTGGGAGCAACTCCAAGAAGGTATTACCTATGTCACATAAAGTGACGGAATTCTAGCGCATTAAAAAAATAAAAGAATACAACTTCTTGTACCCCGATTAGAATTCATAGATCATTATTCCATACGACTCCCCCCATTGTTCATACTCAAGGTATATACATTCCAAGAGTTTTGGAGAAAATCCTATTTCACTTTACGTGATTAACCGGTTTAACAATATTATGACTTGCACATAGCAACACATAAAAGCATGCATGTGGTGGGGACAGTCGTATACCTATCAAAAATAACCTACAACTCTAACTAATGTAGATAGGGAAGTAGGGATCGAATCCTTAGGGAAGCAATGAATTTCTACTAACTCTAAAAAGCTATCTCACTGTAAAGGGCCTTTGAATTGGGTTTCAACTAATAAACTAATTACTACTAAGGAAGAAATCAAACACAATAATATCAATAAACTAAGTCTAGGACATCGGTTCACCGTGAATCAATTAAACAATGAACTGACTAACAATTAACTAATAGATTATGTCTTCCTGAATTAAGGCTCACTAATTCTCTCAAAGATAAAATTGCTTCAAAACTCCTCTAATGGCTCTCGCTCACTTAGATTCGTTTTGCCTATTATCCCTGGGATCTAATTGCGGTAATCTTACCTCCCAGCATCCATTTCGGCAATATCAAACTAACAATCAAACCTGACCAGTATTTAATTAAAAGCAATAGTAATTGATAATAGGAATTTAGAAATAACATAAATCACATTAATTAATCATAAATCAAAACAATGAAATCAATCCATGGATCCCCTAGCCTTAGAAACTAAACTACTCACACATAATTAAAACTACAAAAAACAAATTAATGCGTAGTATTAAAAACTAAAACTACAAACATGATTGAATCAAATAAACTAATTAGCATAAACTATAATAACTAAGAACATAAATTCTAGGGCATAAAATAAGATCTAAAAAAAACTACTACTACTAATAATTATAAACTACAAACATAAATAAAATAATAAAAACGATAAAAGGAATTAAAATAGAACCTGGAATTAAGATCGTATTGAATGAATGATTGAGTTTGAACAAAAATAACTTCTAGAGCGAAAACTGAATGAAAACCATAGAAAAATATATTGTAGTCCAATGTAGTGTGTGGAAGGCCTAAAGCAATAGCTATTTATACAAAAATTACAAATCCCGAGCTAAAAAGGGAGAAGAAGCCAATCTGGTTGAAATCCGCCCTATCGGGCTCACAGAGCGAGTGACTTTGGCCTTGGAAGCAGTTTGCCTGACTTCCTGGGTGAAATTCACCCGATCGGGCGCGATCGATGTTTTCGCCCCAAATTCTCTAAAAATGCTAAGTAAATTTCGCCCGATCGCCTGGGCGGATTCTGCCCGACTGCCCGGGTGAAATGACTGCTTCACTATACTCAAGACAGCTCGTCTTCTAGCTAATCCAATCTTCATCATAGCTCCCAAAATACTTCAATACTAACCCATGGCTTCTAATATCTAGTTGTAGCTCATATAATTGCCTCAGAATCAATGTAAAACACCGAAATCCTGCAAAATGTCACTAAAAAGCACAAACAAATCCATACAACCATATATTAGCCAAAATGGCTTCGAAAAGCGGAGGTTAGAGTCAAAATAAACCGAGAAAGGGGGCAAAATACACGGATAAAGTACACTTATCAAACTCCCCCAAGCCAAACCTTTGCTTGCCCTCAAGCAAACAAATCAAACCGAACAAAGACTTCACCGCTAAAACTTTATAAAACACAATCAACTCTGGCAATTCCGAGCATGTAAGTTCCTATACCAAGTTATCAAAGTTCCCTTATCACCATCCACTTAAATCAAAATCATAGAGCTAACCATACAAGAAATAGAGATCTATAGCTAGAGTCTTGCAAGATGTCACTCCACACAATTATGTTGAGCATGAAATAATGTAGCTCACCCTCACCTTCCAAACAAAATCAATATGTAGTGTGTTGACCCGTGAATTGAAAGTTTTGATGATGACTACCATAAACAAACTTAACTAATAAACACTTTGAGTTCCTATGAGATTTCACAGATTCAAAGTGTAAGGAACTTGGAGCAATAATGGAACATTCCAGAGTAGGAACGTGATAAGTTAACAACCAAGCTCAAAGAGAAGTTCCTAGGCAAAATCTTGCAAAGGAACACTGAAGATAGAAGAGAAGTTCCTGAGTAACACAGTTGCGTAGGAACAAGGCACGAGAATCGAGTTGTTCCTACAGGAACAAACGAACAACATCAAGGATTTCCAACGAAGTATCTTGATGAAGAGAAGAAAATTCCAAGAAGATTATGAAAATAATTTTCTAGGATCTTTTTAAATACGTTGGAGTCTCAAATCTGGTTGGAACATCATGTCTAGAGGTCAAAACGAATCTATCCCATAAATTAGTCTAGGTTAATTGCTGCTATAATTTAGGTCATAACAACCTTCTCCGTGATGCCATAAATTTAGGAGATAAAAATGTGACCTAGTTTGTAGAAGAATAAAAATGGCATCTAGGGTTTTGGTTAGTCAAATAAAAGTTGTTAGGCAATCCTCGATTATAGGAGGCAAGATCATGGGATAATGGGCAAGAAAATATTCGGTTAAAAACTCAGTCAAAAGTCCTACTCTCTTGGTCTAAAAACGTGGATTAATGGGGATAGATCATGGAGTAGTTTACGTGGTTTATGGCTGGTGTTTGCAAGGCAGAATCACTCTATAAATACTCCAAGAACTTCAGAAAAAATAGGCAGAATACACTTGAACATTCATACGAGTCTAAGTTTCAATTGATGTTCCTGTCTAGTTTACGAGTTCTTTCAATGTATTAGTGTCTTTATTGAGTTGTAATCTTTGAGAAAGAGTGAAGTGTGAGAACAAGAGAAGAGTAGAGAAAAAGAGAAATTGAAACGAGAGAAAAAGAGTGAGAATTGAGAATCAAGTTCCTACAGGAACTGATGAGTGAAAGTAGAGAATTTAGGTTGTAAAAAGTTTTACATGCCTATAATAGAAGTGGAGTTTTCTTCCTTTGGGCCAAGGAAGTTTTCTAATAGAAATATCTCTCGTACTCTTTATTTCGTTTAAATTTGTATAAATTCCGCAAACAAGTTCCACACAGCGATTCACCCCCCTCTTGCAGTATTCCAGTAGAAACAATAGTTGGTATCAGAGCGGAAATTCGGGAAATTCAAGCAACCTTGAAGAGGGATCCTGAAGATGAACACTCACGAGAAATCGGAGGAAGGTTACTCAACTCAATGACCACCTATGTTTGGTGGGAAATTTTACATGTACTTGAAGAATCGAATGAAGATCTTCATCAAGGCTAAAAACTACCAGGTTTGGCGTGTAATTGAAGTAGGCGACTATGAGGTAACAAAAACTAACTCTAACAACGAAGTAGTTCCTAAATTGATTTCTGAATATGAAAAAGAAGATTTTGAAAAAATGAAAATCAATGCTCGTGCTATTAAGTTGCTACATTGTGGTATTGGACCACACGAACACAACAGTGTCATGGGGTGCAAGACCGCTAAACAAATATGGGATTTATTACAAGTAACTCATGAAGGAACTAGTGAAGTAAACCGATCTAAAATTGATTTGTTAATGTCTAAATATGAGCATTTTGAAATGTTACCTAGAGAGTCAGTACAAGATATGCTTACTCGTTTTACTACCAACGAGCTCTCTTCTCTTGGAAAAGATATACCTACTGGTGAACAGGTTCGGAAAGTGTTGAGGAGTCTGACACAAGATGAAAGATGGAGAGCCAAGGTTACTGCACTCATGAAAACAAAGGATTTTGAAAAATTCAACATTGAACAACTTGCTGGTTCCTTGCTGACCCAGGAATTGCACCTTGGAGGAACTGGAGAAAGTTCTAGAAACAAAGGGCTGGCATTGAAAGTTGAAAGTGACGAATCAGAAGGAGATGATGATGAGGCAGCGTTGCTGGTCAGAAGATTCAAAAGGGCTCTCAACACGGGCAGAAAATTCAACAGCAACAAAAAGGAATTTGTGTGCTACAAGTGTGGATGCTCATAACACTTAATCAAAGACTGCCCCTATGGGATACTAAAATAGGGAAGTCCAAGGGCAAGGAGTATGTCAAGGAGAAGAAGGAACACGTCAAAGAAAAATTGTACAAACCTTCTTACTCCAAGAATGATGTGAGAAAAGCAATGGTGGCAGCCTGGGGAGATTCTGAAAGGGAAGAAGATGAAGAGTAACAACGTGAAGAAGATGTTGCCAACATATGCTTGATGGCCAGAACTGATAGGAACGAGGTCCACGAGGAACTTGCTAATGAGGTATTTTTGAATTCCCATCTTCTTGATGCTTTTTCTAAATATGAATTAGTAGATCTAGTAGTAAAATTTCACAAAAACTGGACTAATGTACTACGAGTAAAAACCGAATGTGAAAAGGCTCTTCAAACTCGTAAGGAACACAGTGATTGGCTAAGGATATATAAAAATGAAACTGAGAAAAGATTTTTCGACTTATTAGATCAAAATACGACTTTAAAGGTAAAAGTTGAAAAACTTCAAAAAGAACTTAGTCAAGTCACTATGGAACTAAATTGCTGCAAGTTGACCAATTTAAATGAGAGTTCCACTGAAGGAACATTAAATGATAAAGTTATCAAGGAACTTATGAAGGAACTTGATGCTGTTAAAATGGAACTCACTAATTTAAAGAATAAAAAGGATGATCAACACAAAGTTCCAACATGGAATCTGAATGTCCAAACAAAAAGGACCGAAGGTCTTGGTTTTAATTATAAAAAAAAGTGAGCAAGCAGAATAAATACATGGAACTTCCGAGTAGCAAAGTGTGACTGTGGGAACACGGGTCATCTAAAATGCCAGTGTTCCAAACGGAACACCAGTTTAGATGTAAATACTAGACACGCAAAATAGATATGGATTGAAAAATCAAATGATGATGTGTCTACAGAGGAACCCAAGGAAACTTGGGTTCCTACACCTTACATCTAATTTGTATTGCAGGTGCTAGTGAAGGGGAACAACACATGGTACTTCGACAGCGGTTGTTCCAAGAACATGACAGGTGACAAATCTAAGTTTCTCTCACTGACAGCCTACTCAGGGGGGACTGTGACGTTTGGTGATAATAAAAACGGTAACATAGTTACCTTAGGTAAGGTTGGTAAGTCAAGTTCCCATGCAATTGATAATGTTTTTCTTGTTGATGGTCTTAAACATAACTTACTTAGCATTTCCCCATTCTGTGATAAAGGGAATTCTGTTTGTTTTACTAATGAGCATTGTCAAATCATCAACAATCACACTAATCAAGTTGTACTTGAGGGAAAACGAAAAGGGAACACCTATATCGTTGATTTACATGAAGTTCCCAAGAGTACATTTTGTTGTTTAAGTGTGATTGAGGATGATCCCCTACTTTGGCATAAACGTGTTGGACATGCTAGTCTCTACTTACTTGATAAACTTAGATTTAAGAAACTTGTCGTTGGATTACGTAACATTAAGTTCCCATGTGATAAAATATGTGGTGCATGGGCTAGAGGCAAGCATGTTAGAAGTTCTTTTAAAAGCAAAAAGTTCGTGAGCTCCACAAAACCATTGGATTTGTGTGGGCCCATGAGAGTCCAAAGTAGGAGTGGTAAGCTATATGTCTTGGTTATTGTTGATGATTACTCTAGATATACATGGACTATGTTCAAAGTAGGAGTGGTAAGCTATATGTCTTGGTTATTGTTGATGATTACTCTAGATATACATGGACTATGTTCCTTCATAGCAAAGATGAAAAATTTAATGAATTTACTTGCTTTGCTAAGAAGGTGCATAAATCTAGTGGTTATCAACTTATACATTTAAGATTTGACCATGGAAAGGAATTTGAAAATTACAAGTTTGATGAGTTTTGTAGGAAACATGGTATGGATCACAATTTTTCAGCTCCAAGAACACCACAACAAAATGGTGTTGTGGAGACGAAAAATAGAACTTTAGAAGACATGACAAGAACTATGCTCATAGAAAGCAGACTCCTAAGGAGCTTTTGGGCATAAGCAGTGAATACGGCTTGTTACATCAGAAATAGAGTCATCATTAGACCTATCACTAACAAAACTCCCTATGAATTGTTTAGAGGACGAAAACCTAATGTGTCTCACCTTAGAACAATTGGTTGTAAATGTTTTGTCCATAATAATGGTAAAAGGAACTTAAGGAAGTTTGATGAAAGGAGTGTTGAAGCTGTGTTCCTAGGATATGCATCTGATAGTAAGGCTTATAGAGTTTGCAACAAGAAAACATTAAGTGTCGAGGAAAGTATACATATTATTTTTGATGAAATTGACTATAGTGTAAATAGTGTAGATACTAATGTTTTGCAGGAACATGAGGACTTCAAAATAGGGCTGGTTAGAAGAGATCCAGACGAAGAAGACTTAACATCCAACAAGGAACAAGCAAGAGTTCCTAAAGATCAGTTCCCAATTGAAAGGTAGAATGAGGCAGTTCCTGAAGGAATAGTGAATGAAGTTCCAAATAATGATGAACATGAAGAAAACACCACTGATCCAGAAAGAGTTCCTAGAGATACTGAAGAGACAACAGTTCCAATTGATCTAATTATTAGTGATATTTCGAAAGGAACTCAGACCAGATCTCAAATAAGGAACATCTGTGCCTTTAATGCATTCTTGTCCATCATGGAGCCTCAAAATGATGTATAAGCACTCGAGGATGTTGATTGGATCAAAGCAATGCAAGATGAGCTGAATCAATTTGAAAGGAACAAGGTTTTGGCACCTTGTGCCTCAACTGGAACACCAGAAAGTAATTGGACTGAAATGGGTGTTCAGGAACAAGCTAGATGAGTACGACACAATCGTCAAGAACAAGGCCAGGTTAATAGTTAAAGCTTATAATTAACAAGAAGCAATTAATTTTGAAGAAACTTTTGCTCCAGTTGCAAGGTTAGAAACTATTAGAATTTTAATTGCTATTGCTTCTTTTATGGGTTTCAAATTGTAACAAATGGATGTTAAATGTGCTTTCTTAAATTGTTTTTTTAATGAAGATGTTTATGTGGAACAACCTCTTGGTTTTGAAAATGCTAAATTTCCAAACCATGTCTATAAGCTTGACAAGGCTCTTTATGGGTTGAAGCAAGCTCCTAGAGCATGGTATGAGAGTTTGTCAAAGTTTCTTTTGGAAAATGGTCTTAAAATAGGAAAAGTTGATAAAACCTTGTTTATAAAATCCAAAGGAACATAATTTCTCATTGTTCAAGTTTATGTTGATGATATAATATTTGGTGCTACTAACGAATCCTTGTGTCAAGATTTTTAGGAAATAAAAATCTGACCTAGTTTAGGAGATAAAAATCTGACCTAGTTTGTTGAAGAATAAAAACGACATCTAGGGTTTTGATTAGTCAAATAAAAGTTGTTAGGCAATCCTAGATTATAGGAGTCAAGATCATGGGATAATGGGCAAGAAAATATTCGGTTAAAAACTCAGTCAAAAGTCTTAGTCTCTTGGTCTAAAAACGTGGATTAATGGGGATAGATCATGGAGTAGTTTACGTGGTTTACGGCTGGTGTTTGCAAGGAAGAATCACTCTCTAAATACTCCAAGAACTTAAGAAGAAATAGTCAGAACACACTTGAGCATTCATTCAAGTTTAAGTTTTAATTGATATTCATGTCCAGTTTACGAGTTCTTTTAATGTATTAGTGTCTTTATTGAGTTGTAATCTTTGAGAAAGAGTGAAGTGTGAGAACAAGAGAAGAGTAGAGAAAAAGAGAAAGTGAAACAAGAGAAAAAGAGTGAGAATTGAGAATCAAGTTCCTACAGGAACTGACGAGTGAAAGTAGAGAATTTAGGTTGTAAAAAGTTTTACAGGCCTATAATAGAAGTGGAGTTTTCTTCCTTTGGGCAAAGGAAGTTTTTCTCGTAAAAATATCTCTCGTACTCTTTATTTCGTTCAAATTTGTTTAAATTCCGCAAACAAGTTCCACACAACAATTCACCCCCCCTCTTGCAGTGTTCCAGTAGAAACAACATAGTGTAATGCAACAAGTGTTTAAATGCAATTTTAAGGAACCCAAACCATATCTAACACTTCATGCAAGTGTTTAGAAGGGTAGTCACTCAACTTAATGCAGAAGTCGACTCGAAATGCAAGTAATAATAACTAGCCTTGGCAATTGACTCACTTCACAAGAACAAAAAATATGTACATGCCGATCAAAAAGGTCTTTATAAGCTTGTAACGTGGCTATGGTGATGGGTAGGATAAATTCGCGATAATGTGGTGAAAAATGCGGGTTATACGCATATGAAATCGTTGAACATTATCAATACTCAAACATCAAACCAAATCTTATATGAAATTCACATCACACCATAAGACTTTACAATTCATCAATGCCAAAAATCACAAGCTTTTTTTTTCTTTTGATTTCAACGTTTTTCAATATCTTTCATTATTTTTCTATATTTTTTTCAACTTTCAAAATTTACAAAATTTAGGTTCACCACTCTTAATGACATGTCATAGAAAAAATCATCACACATACATCACTAGGCTAAATAAGAGATATAACTTTTTAATCCTTCATTGTAACTAGCTTAGACATTGGTATGCAGAGCCTTATTGTGAAACCTATTATTAAACTTTAACTAACATGAATTCTCCAAATCCTCTAACACATGCACAAAAGCAACACAACAAATCCATACTCCCCCAAGCCAAGCTTGGGCATATATCAATCAATGAGACATGGCCAAACAGGGTTGTAATGTGGCTAAAATGCAATTGAAGTGTAAAAAGCTCAAAATAGGGATCAAGGGAAAATTAATGATGGAATGCCTAAAATCTGATAAATCCTAAGAAATGAATGCCTTTTATAGTTCACGACATGTGACACACCCAAGCTAAGCTATTAGAGTCAAAAGCCAAAACATGGATCATACAAGCACCAGGAACTAAGCACACAAGAAAAGAAATGAGCATATAGTAATGTATGCGGCTCAAGTCCTCCCGTTATCTAGCTAAAGCCTCTACTCTACACATGGCCATATTGCAAGATATGATATGAAGCTATTTCAAGCTAAATCAAGTTCAAGTCCAAGTTGGCAATTCCCTAAACATAGCTCATCACATGCCCAAATCAATCAAAATCATTTTTTATGAAAATGCGGGGCATAGGGAAGTCATCATTCAATCATTTAGCAATACTCAAAATTAAAAAACAAGCTCAAAACATTCAATTCATTCAATCAACTAACTAAAAAAGCAATAAAATCAAAACTAAAAAAGCAATACTTTTTTTGGTCATATGTAAACTCCTACTTCTAACAAGTAGTACAAACCATATTACTATCCTAAGAAAGCAGTAAAAGCTACACTAGAAAATAATAAAAATCTACACTAAGAAAGCAAATAAAACTTACCTCCCCCAAACCGGACTTAGCAATGTCCTCAGTGTTGAAGGGAGTAAAGTGAGAGAGAAGAGAGATGGTTGATGGGTTTAAGGGGGTCATGGGGGTGGAATATTATGCATATGTGTAAGAGGGTGAAGTTGTGCAAGGACAAGAAAGGGGCATGGGTAGTGGATAATGTTGCATGTAACATACACGTATTGAAATTTTACCACCTCTCACAGTTTCGACCATATCTCACAAATTACAATTCGGATTAACATAATTTTGTTGCATTGGAAATTAGACTCAAAGAGCTTTCCAACGGTAGGTTGTACGCCTCGTGGAACGTCCTGGAGAAGAAGTTATGGCCATTTGAAAATGACCTTATGAAACTGCCACGGACAAGTCTATTCACCCGAGTGCCTGTCCATCCGCCTGGATCCTCTTCTTTCCGCCCGGGTCACCCGTGCATATCGCGTCAGCTCGTATTCTCTTCTAGTAGCTTGCTCAACTTGCTCCAAGTACCTACACAAACATTTAAAGCATACTGGACACATGATTAGACACTCACTCTCACTCAGTAACTATAAGAAAAAAAAAAACTAAAATAAGCGACAAAAATTATGAAAAGCTACTAAACTTGGAAAATAAACTAAACTACTTACGGGTTGCCTCCCGCAAAGCTCTCTTTTAAGGTAATTAAACACGTGATAACAAAAATTCACGTGTTACTATTTTTATTAAGTCATAAACACGTGATAACAAAAATTCACATCTTAGTTTAATCATTCAAACTCATTAAAAACTCATCAAAACATCATAAATCAAGCATAAAACTCTTTTAAGATCTACTATCATCATTATACATCTAACCTATGCTTTAAAATATTTTTCATGAAGTAAAACATGTTCATAATATTTTTGCTCTTAGTTTTCATGATTATAAAAATTGGACATCAATAATAACCAACTTAAAACCCTTTAAAATCAATAAAACTTCATAAAAACATCACAAATTCATACTACAACAATTCATGATCATAATATTGAAGTTTAAATCATGAAAAACCATAAAACCATGAATTTCATAATTTCATAAACCCTAATTTAAAATTTCATGATCAACTTTTTAATTTCATACTTTAAATATAATTATAACCTTATAAAACATAACTAATATCATAAAACATGATCAAACATAATTGTAAACATGATTTTTGGAAGATTGAATTAAAAAGAAAAGAAGATTTTTTTTTTAATTAAGTCCGAAATTACCAAAGAAGGGGAGGCAGGTGGTCGGCGAGGAGCCCGGTGGTGGCTGGCGTGGTTGCAATAGGTGGCGCTGGTGAGGGGAGCTCCAACGAAGGGGAAGTGACGAAGAGGAACGAAGCCTTTTTTTTCTTGTTTTCGAAAATTTTTCTGAATTTTTTTTTCTCTCTTTTTTTTGGTATCCTAAAATTCTAGATTGCAATTTAAATCTAATGTTTTGGGGTTTTAAGGGGTATTTATAAGCCTCAAAGTAGTCATTACATAGGTACCCTTAATGTTTGAGATTACTTTTATGCCCTTGTTTTAAAACAATTTAGGAAACTCTAAAAATTCTATTTTTGTTAACCTTTCAAAATATTTAATAAAACTTAAAGTAACATGAAGTATTATTTATAAACATGAAATAATTATTACTTTGATTTAAAATTAATTTAAATTTCCTTTCTTTAATATTTTTATTAAACTATATTTCTCAACAAAAATACTAAAAATATACATATAAAATACGAAATTAACTCCTGAAAATACATGAAAATATGGGGTATTATAGAATCCCAGCGCATTTAAAATATAAAAGAGTACAACGTCTTGTACCCCAATTAGAAGTCATAGATCACTGTTCCATACGACTCCCCCCATTGTTCATACTCAAGGTATATACATTCCAAGAGTTTTAGTGTGAATCCTGTTTCACTTTACGTGATTAATAGGTTTAGAAATATTAAGACTCACACACAACACAAAGAAGTATGCATAACATCAAACAAAACCATATTAAATATCTTGGATTTAAAGTGATTCTAAAAATAATTTTGTGTGTCCTTTAATTAAACTAAACTTCCTTTACCACACATTAACTGTGACTCTGTGAGTAGCTAACTATTTATCTTTCTTGACCACACATTAAACTATGATTGGCTACATAAATATTTGCTCATTAAACTTCTATTAAACATGTGAATAAAAATTCAAAAACTACCTATCTTGTCGATTAAGTAACTAATCAGTTTAACTTTCTTTTATTCTTTGTTAACTATTGGCCAACTTTAGAAATAACTATAATATATGAATCATACTTTTAATACTCTCATGCTAACATAACTTCTCATGCATGTTATTCTCAGAAATCAATCAAGCAACAACTTATATTTACAAGCATAGCATACAAGATCAACAATCAAGCATGAATTCTACTTTTATTTTCGCCTTTAGTACTTACGTACCTTGTATAATGGTGGTGATCCGCCAGAACTTCTAAAAGCCAACTAACTCGAATTCTCCTACATAGAGAAAACTGAAACTAAATTAAAACCTTGTTGACTAACTTTTACAACAACTCTAAACTAACTTTTCATATTGGAAACTTGTCCAAACCCTTCCTTATATGGTGCCTATCAATTCCATACTTTATTTAATTTTTCTTTCGCAATACACTTGATTTTCAGTAATCTTCCAAAAATGGTAGCTTCATAAAATTACTTAAAAACACTTAAAAACCCTTCTAAATATCATGATTTGATCATAAAACATTATAGTCATGTCCTAAGATCATCATACAATATTTTGATGCATTAAAAAAATTATAACTAATTATTTCACGTGCTACTATTTTATTAGGCATAAACACATGTTAACTAAAATTTACAGCTTTATTTCTTTGTTCAAAACTCATTAAAACCTCATCAAAAATTCATAATTCAAGCATAAAACTCTTTTAGAATCTAATACCATCATTGTACATCTAATCAATGCTTTAAAATAATTTTTCATGACGTATAGCATGTTCATAATATTTTTACTCTTAGTTTTTGTAACTTTAAAAATTTGTCAGCAATATTAAACAACTTAGAAACCCTTAAAAACAAATCTAAACTTCATGAAATCATCACAAATTTATACTATAGCAATTTATGATCATAATATAAAATTTTAGATCATTAAAAACCGTTAAACTCCAAATTTCATGATTTCATAAACCCTAATTTAAAATTTCATGAACAACTTTATAAACTTAAACTTTAAGCATGATCATAACTTTATAAAACATGATTAGAATCGTAAAAACTTGCTTAAACATCATTATAAACATAAATTTATGCATAATTGAATTAAAAGAAAGAGGGGAAAAGTTTTTTTTTTTTATTATTTATAAGTGTCGAAACTACCAAAAGAAGGGAGGAAGAGAAGGTGGCTGGCGGTGGTGGCTGCTGCAAAGCAGGGCGTCGAGCGACAGGGTTTCGGCGAGGAAGGGGACGCGCGAAGGGGAGGGGCGAGCGGAGGAGAAGCGACGCATGAAAGTTTTTTTTTCTTGAAATCATAACCGCCTATTTATTTATATATATATATTTTTTGAAATCCTAAATCACTAATATGCAAAATAAATCTAAAAAATTCTGATTTTTAGGGTTATTTGTAGGCCCAAAGTATGTTTTGGTGCAATTTTTAAATACCCTTAATGCTCGATATTACTTTTGTGCCCTTGTTTTAAAATAATGTAGGAAACCTTTAAAATTCTATTTTTAGAAACTTATTAAAATATTTAATAAAACTCAAAGTCACATAAGATATAATTTATAAATTTTAGGAAAAATTCATGAAAATAATCCCAACTTTAGGCGGTCACCTAATAAAAGACCCAATTTTTGATTATCCATTATTAGACCCAACTTTGTATATGATTTTCCATTTTTGGATTAAGTGACCGGTAACCTGATTAAATGGTAACCTTATTTGATTTTTTCCTTTTTTTTTTATAAAAAAAATTCAATTACTTTTAAATTCTATATTACATTTTAATGTGATGTAAAATTTCTCAAATGTTGACCCAAGTCCATACTTTCATTAATTAGAAGTGTCATAAGCTGTACCATTCTTTTCTTCACCCAGTAACTTCCTTCCTATAAAACCTTCCAATCATCGAAACCATATCACTAAGCAATCGCCACGCTCGAGGCTCATTGTATCATAATCCAATTCACAATCTCGAAGAGCATCATCACGAAGAAGGCGAACTTGAGAGGACGAGGATGAGGTGTCGTGATCTTCTAGTTTGTGTTTTGAAGGTAGACATGTTTTCCATAGTTCGCCGAAGTCGAAGGTTGAGCCTTTGCGGAACTTGGCGGCGCCATTACGGTGGTGGTCGTGGGCCTTCAAAACAACCGGCCTCTTCATCATTCACCACCTCCACCGACCTCTTCTTTATCCATCATCACCACTCAACTTATCATTCTTCAAATTTATTTTCTTGGATTTTGATTATTGATTCTCTAACACATAGAACCTCTTATTTTGATTTTGAGTTTCTGATTTCGATTGATTGAATTGTTTGTCGTTGGATTTTTTTTTTTGGGGGGGGGGTCGTCGTGGGGTTTTCAATGGCAGTGGTGGTGAGTTAAGGGTGGTGGTGGCTCTTGCACAATTGCTTAGATTGTTGATCTTTGTTGTTGGTTTAATGGATAAATGCTTGTTTGATGCTTGATGTATTATGTTAAATTGGTTTATTGGATGAATATTTGTACAAAATAATGAAGGGATGCCGATGGGAGAAATTGAGAATAATTGCCCAAATATAGTGTAAGAAATGTTTAATTAAGTAACTAATACTTGGTGGTGATGAATTTTTTTGGGTGGTAATGAATTGATGATAATGGAAGGAAAAGAGAGATGTGAAAGGGAGATCGGTGAGGAAGAAGATAAGGAAGTAAAAGAAGTGAAGGGTCAATGCAAATTCAAGAAAAAAAGTCAACTTCCACCTGCTAATAAATGAGTTTACCTAATTTTGCAGGTTAAAATTGACTAGGGTCCAAAAGTGGAAAATCATATACAAAGTTGGGTCTAAAAATGGATAATCAAAAGTTGGGTCTTTTATTAGGTGACCGCCTAAAGTTGGGATTATTTTCATGAATTTTTCTTAAATTTTAGAAAACATAAAATAATCATTTGAAATAACAAATAATTTAAATTTTCTTTCTTTAATATATTTATTGAGCTTAAATTTTCGATAAAAATACTAAAAATATACACATAAAATATGAAATTAACTTCTTAAAATACGTGAAAATATGGGGTATTACAATCTATCCCCCTTGAAAGAAGTTTCGTCCCGAAACTTTATGCAAATTATTGTATGGAACTTGAATAGAGACTACGTTTACTTTACAACTTTTCATTTTTAACCGATGTTGTTGTAGACTTTAGGCATTTAACCCAACCTTTCCTTGACAACGTTTTGTAATCAAACCTAAAACTTCCATAAAACTTTACTAAAAGACGTAAAAACTTGCAAATTTAGGGTAAAAATGAGCGAAATTATATCGCACTCTACCCCCCTTAAGAATCGAGTGACGTCCCCATAACTATACTAACCTGAAATAGCTCTGGATACTTTTCTCTCATCATATCCTTAGCTTCCCATGTTGCTTCTTCAGTTTCTTGGTTAGACCACAACACCTTCACTATTTCGACACTTTTCCTACGAGTATCCCAAACTTTACTATCAAGTATTTTAATTGCCTTCTCTTCGTAGGTTATTAAACTTTGGTTAAACTCAAATGTTTCCGGTTGCAGCACATGTGACTCGTCCGGCACATACTTTCTTAGTTGAGACACATGAAAAACATTGTGAACTTTACTCAACTCCATTGGTAATGCTAGCTTATAAGAAACCTTTCCAATCCTTTGCAAGATCTCATAGGGTCCAATGTATTTTGGGCTCTATTTTGCCTTCTTTCTGAACCTCATTACACCTTTTATCGTGATACTTTAAGTAACACCTTATCACCTACTTCAAAAACAACTTCTTGACGCTTTTGGTCCGCATAAGATTTCTTTTTATCCTGCACTGCTTGAATTTTTGCTCGTATCACTCTTACTGTATTGGTAGTTTCTTCAATCAACTGAGGTCCTATAATCATTGTCTCACTTATGTCACTCCAACATAAGGGACTTCTACACTTCCTTCCATACAGGGCTTCAAAAGTTGACATGCCAGTACTTGCATGGTAACTATTGTTGTGCGAGAATTCGATCAAATCCAAACGATCCTCCCAATTACCTTGAAAATCTATTATACAAGCTCTCAGCATGTCCTCTAAAGTCTATATAGTTCTCTTTGTTTGTTTATCAGTTGCTGGATGGAAAGCTGTACTCATTTTTAACGTTGAACCGAAGTTCTCCTGGACACTTTTCTAGAATTTGAAAAGAAACCTAGAATCCCTATCGGAGAGATATCCTTTGGAACTCCATGTAGCCTCATAGCATGCTTTATGTAAGCCTTTGCTAGCTGTTCCATCCTCTAAGTCTCCTTCATCGGTATAAACACCGCTGACTTAGTAAGCTTATCCACCACAGCCCATATGGTATCATTTTGATTCTTTTACTTTTGCAAGCAGGTTACAAAATCCATTGATATGCAATCCCACTTCCATCCTGGTATTTCAAGTGGTTGGACTTCTCCTTGCGGCCTTTTATGCTCAAATATTACGTTTTAACAAGTAAGGTACTTATTCACGAATTTAGCCACTTCCCTTTTCATCCAAGACCACCAATACATCTCTTTCAAATCCTTATACAGTTTATCACCTCCAGGATGAGCTGAGTATGGTGTATTATGACCTTCCTCCATAATCTTCTATTTTAAATCTTCACATTTCTGTGGTACACACCACCTTCGTTTATACCTAAAACTTCCATCTTCATGGATTTTGAAGTCTATAGCCTTTATTGCCTTCAATTTCTCCATTATTCTATCCAGCTTCACATCTCCATCCTGGTTCTCCATGATCTCCTCAAACACTATTGGTTGGATACTAAGATTACAAAGTAATCCTTCTAACTCTCCCTCCTTCCCTCTCTCCAAATTCATTCTCTCCATATATCTACACAGTTCGTCAGCGACCACTAAAGAAAACAATCCATGCTTCGTTTTACGACTTAGAGCATCCGCTACCACATTGGCCTTCCCTTCATGATATTGGATATCTAAATCATAATCCTTGATCAATTTAAGCCATCACCTTTTTTGTATGTTCAAATCCTTTTGAGTGAAAAAGTACTTTAAGCTCTTGTGGTCCGTGTAAATTCTACACTTTACTCCATACAAGTAGTGTCTCCATATCTTCAAAGCAAACACGATCGTTGCTAGCTCGAGATCATGGGTGGGATAGTTAGCTTCGTACGGCTTTGACTGTCTTGAAGCACACGCAGTTACCTTTCTATTTTGCATTAAGACTCATCCCAAACCATTTTTGGAAGCATCACTATACACGTTATAAGAACCACTTCCATCTGGCAAAGTCAGCACTGGAGCCGTAGTCAAACGCTCCTTCAAAGTCTGAAATGTCTCCTTACACTTATCACTCCAAACAAACTTACAGTCCTTCTTCATTAACGACGTCATCGACTTAGCGATCCTTGAAAAGTCCTTCACAAACCTCCTATAATACCCTGCTAAACCCTAGAAACTTCGTACATCTGACACATTCTTAGGTGTAGGCTACTCTTTTACTACTTCGATCTTGGATGGATATATCAACTCCCTCTTTTGACACAAAATGTCCCAAAAATGCGACTTTTCCCAACCAAAATTCACATTTCGAGAATTTAGCATACAACTTATTCTCCCCTAGTGTCATCAAAATTGTCCTCAAATGTTCCAAGTGCTCTTCCTTACTCTTAGAGTACACCAAAATATCATCAATAAACACTACCACTAACTTATCCAAGAACCGTTGAAAGATCCTATTCATTAAGTCCATGAAAATTGCTGGGGCATTCGTCAACCTAAAAGGTATAACAGTGAACTCATAATGCGCATACCTCGTACGAAAATCCGTCTTTGGTATGTCCTCATTAGCAATCCTCAATTAATGGTATCCAGATCTCAAATCAATCTTTGAAAACACAGTAGCTCCTTTCAACTGATCAAACAAGTCATCAATCCTCGGTAAAGGATACTTGTTCTTGATCGTCAACTCATTCAACTCCCTATAGTCGATACATAACGTCAAACTCCCATCTTTCTTTTTCACAAATAGCATTGGCGCTCCCCAAGGTGAAGCACTAGGTGTAATGTAACCCTTCTCCAACAAATCCTATAACTTCTCTTTCAACTCGCTCATTTTTGCAGGTGCCATCCTATATGGTGCTTTGGAAATAGGTGCTATTCCTGTAACTAAGTCTATGATGAAGTCGATTTCTCGCTTCGGTGGCAATCCCGGAATCTCCTCTCGAAACACGTCTAGGAAATTCCTTACCACCTCAATGTCCTCGGGCGAAGAAGACTCAACACGATCTACATCCCTGATGTGAATTTTGTTATAGACCAACGCCACTCACACAAAGAAACTTAGACTTCAAATTTGATAAAGCAACGCACCACAAATTCGAACTTCTAAGGCGAATAATTGATAGAATTTGATTAAAGCAAAGCACCCTCAAATCCTAAGAACTATCCTCACGTGAGATAAAGCAAAAGCACCACTCACTCAATCGAATTTCTCACAAGAAACTCTCAAAATTTTGTTTACTTCGTGAAACAATGAAAACCGGAAACAACTTGTGTTTAATCACTCAAATCTGAATTCTATTGATGTATTTTACATCCTATTTATAGGCTAAACATATCACATAATATTTCAGAATCCTAAACATATCCTAACTACCTTAGATATATGGTATAACAAACTAAGATTAGGATAACAAGAAAATCTTATCAAAACCGGATACACATCTTGCACCATATATTTTGTAATCTGATTTCTAGTCTAAATCTTAGATATTTTGCAAATCAAATCTAAGGACCATATATCCGAATAACAAACCTAAGGTTGACCAAGTCAAACAACTTGAAAAACCGTGTTGACAACGTTGCCCAATCTTCCAAAAATCTGTCAAAAATCCCGCCATACAACTTGCTTTGATTCTCGTTGATTTTTGTTGGACTTGCGATTTCAAGAACTTCAAGAAACTCTTCAAGATTCAATCTTTATTTCAAGAAACCTCCATTTTTGTGTTTCTCATGCTTGATTCCATCAACCTTGACTCATAAACTAATCAAGAAAATAACAAAACACCATATGGTAAAACCCTATCAAATGACGTGGGAAGAAAACCCATATAGCTCAACACTTCTAAACTACTAACTATACTTGCTTTACATTTACGTGAATAAGCTTGTGCATGTCACCATGCACACGTAAAAATCCACCCTAGTCAACCCAAGAAGCCTTGTGTCTCCATAAGCCACTAACTCCCCCAAGGTTGCTTCTTGTTTTCCACCTTCAATCAAACCCAAACCCTCGAAGTTTTGCTCATTGATATGCGTATCATCCTCCTCTTCTTCAAAAGAGTTTGTCCTCAAACCTCGAAGTTGGTCATCAGGAACATAAGGAGCTAAATCACCAATGTTGAAAGTAGCATGGACTCCATATTCTCCTGGTAATTCCAATTTATAAGCATTATCCCCCACTTTACTTATGATCTTGAACGGTCCATCACAACGAGGCATAAGTTTATTCTTCCTTTGATTTGGAAATCTTTCCTTCCTCAAGTGTAACCAAAC
The DNA here is from genome assembly GCA_016808085.1 of Suaeda aralocaspica. Classification (NCBI taxonomy): domain Eukaryota; kingdom Viridiplantae; phylum Streptophyta; class Magnoliopsida; order Caryophyllales; family Amaranthaceae; genus Suaeda; species Suaeda aralocaspica. Next base: position 87,355 of record PYUH01000715.1, on the reverse strand, counting down.
CAAATCCCCTTCTTTGTAGACATGTTGTGATTTATGTTTGTTTGCTCGTGCCTTGTAAATATCATTAACCTTCTCAATTCGAGCCCTTACTTCTGCATGAAGTTTTTGCATATACTCAACCTTAGTCTTGGCATCTTTGTGTACCAACTCCCCTTTAGGAATACTTACAAAATCAATTGGTAACTTAGGATTGACTCCATAGACAATCTCGAAAGGTGAGTGCTTAGTAGCATAAGTAGGTGACCTATTATAAGCAAATTCAGCATGAGCAAGCTTCAAATCCCAATCTTTTTGTGTCTTACTAACCAAACCACGCAACAAAACCCCTAGTGTTCGATTAGTGACTTCTGTTTGCCCATCTGTTTGAGGATGATAAGATGTGCTAAACAAAAGTTTCGTGCCTATTAACCTCCAAAGTGACTTCCAAAAGTAGCTCATGAATTTTGTGTCTCTATCACTTACAATAGTCTTTGGAACCCCATGTAACCTTATGATGTCTTTAAAGTATAAATCAGCCACATTCATAGCATCATCTGTCTTGTGACATGGTGTAAAATGAGCCATCTTTGAAAATCTATCAACCACTACCATAATAGCATCTTTTCCCCTTGCTGTCCTTGGTAACCCTACAATGAAATCCATAGAAACATCCTCCCAAGGTCCCTCTGGCACTGGCAATGGAGTATAAAAACCTTGATGAAAGGCTGCTTTTGCCTTTTGACAAGTAGCACATTGAGCAATTATGGCCTCAACATCAACAATCATCTTTGGCCAATAAAAATGTTCTTGCAACATGGTTAGTGTCTTTGTAATGCCAAAATGTCCAGCAATACCTCCTCCATGAGCCTCCCTTACTAGCAACTCACGTATAGAACACTTAGGTATGCACAATAGATTACCTTTAAACAAAAACCCATCATGTAGCACATAGGAACTCATAGAACCCTTTGAAAGTTGCGCCATTATTGGTCCAAAATCACCATCTTGCTCGTAAAATTGTGTTATCAACTCTAATCCAAGCAACTTAAAGTTCAAAACACCAAGCAAAGTATACCTTCTTGACAAAGCATCAGCAACAACATTAGACTTCCCCGTTTTGTACTTTGAAGAGAAGTGAAAAGATTGCAAAAATTCAACCCATTTAGCATGTCTTGGATTCAATTTTTGTTGACCATTAATGTGCTTCAAAGCTTCATGATCAGAATGTAATATGAAGTGGTTAGGTCTTAAATAATGACTCCAATGATCCAAAGCTCTAATAATGGCATAGAACTCCTTGTCATATGTAGAATAGTTCAGTTTAGCACCATTCAACTTCTCACTAAAGTAAGCAATTGGCCTCTTCCCTTGGACTAGAACAGCACCAATTCCAACCCCACTTGCATCCGTCTCTACTTCAAATGGTTTAGAGAAATCTGGTAAGGCTAGTATAGGCGTGTTACAAAGCAACTTCTTAATCAATTCAAAAGCTTCTTGTGCCCCCTTAGTCCACTCAAACTTAGGCTTATCCTTCTTAATGCATTCGGTTATAGGAGCAACAACAGATGAAAAATTCTTCACAAACCTCCTATAGAACGAGGCTAACCCATGAAAAGCACGTACTTCAGTCACGTTCTTTGGTGTTGGCCATGATTTTATAGCTTCCACTTTAGATGGATCAACAGAAACCCCATCTTTGGACACAATATACCCCAAAAACGTCACACTTGGTACCATGAAATAACACTTTTCGAGCTTAGCATAGAGCTTTTGTTCTCGTAATGTCCCAAACACACTCCTTAGATGGCTTAGATGATCATTAACACTCTTGCTATACACCAAAATATCATCTAAATATACCACTACAAACTTACCAATGTATGGCTTTAAGACCTCATTCATCAACCTCATAAACGTACTAGGTGCATTAGTTAACCCAAAAGGCATGACTAACCATTCATAAAGCCCTAGCTTTGTTTTAAAACCTGTTTTCCATTCATCACCTTCCTTCATTCGAATCTGATGATATCCACTCCTTAAATCAATCTTTGAAAATAATTGAGAACCATGTAATTCATCTAGCAAATCATCCAATCTAGGTATAGGAAACCTATACTTGACGGTTATATTGTTAACTGCCCTTGAATCAATACACATTCTCCAAGTCCCATCCTTCTTAGGTACTATTAATGTAGGCACAGCACATGGACTCATGCTCTCTCTCACGTACCCCCTCTCCATTAATTCCTCAATTTGCCTTTGTATCTCCTTTGTCTCCTCTGGATTACATCTATATGCAGGCTTGTTAGGAATTTGAGACCCAGGAATAAGATCAATTTGATGTTCAATTCCACGTATGGGTGGTAATCCTGGTGGCAACTCATTAGGAAACACATCTGAAAACTCATTCAACATAGGATGCAAAACCCTAGGAATCTCTGGGGCTTCATCTTGTACCTCTTTGGCTAACAACATATAAGACATAGAACTTGTTTTCAACTCCCTTTCTAACTCCTTTCCACCCACCAACAAAACACCTTTAGAATTACCCATGCTTGTTTTAGGTTTAGAAATCATCAAGGGTTTTAATGCATATGATTTCTCATTAGGGTTCTTGCGCACAATATAGACATTTGTTCTCCCATTAAACTTCACAAAACGGTCATATTGCCAAGGTCTACCCAATAGTATATGACAAGCATCCATAGGACAAACATCACAAAGTACTTGATCCTCAAATTTACCAATTTTAAACGCAATCAAGGCTTGTTTGTTTACCTTAACATCGCTTGTGTTGCTAAGCCAATGTAGCTTGTATGGTTGAGGATGTATCTTTGTAGGAATTGCGAGCTTTTCCACCAACAACGTAGATACTACATTTGTGCAACTTCCAGTATCTATGATTACATCACAAAGCTTGCCTTGAACATTACACCTTGTGAGAAAAATTTTATCCCTTTGACTCTCCAAAGGTTGTGCACTTTGAGATTGTAATACCCTACGTAACACCAAGGATTGGCCTTGTGTTTCTGGTTGGACTTCCTCCGTTTCTTCCTCCATATTTTCATAATTGGCATACTCTTCCTCTCCCTCATCCCCATACATCTCCTCCTCTTCTTCAAGGCTTTCCCCATCTACCCAATTTCGAGTTGTTGTGACCCTAGCATGAGGACAATCTCTTTGAATGTGACCTTGCCCTTTACACTTGAAACAAACAATGCGTGAATCACTACTTTGGGGCTTTGAAGTTGAACTCTTATCCTTGATGAAGGGTGGTTTAGTAACCTTATCAAAGTTTGGTTTTTGAGGAAAAGTATCACGTTTTTCCTTAGGGTCATAAGTTTTGAAGTATGTCTTTGGCTTACGTGCAACTTGTTTCTCAACCCTTGCTGCCACTCTACAAACTTCATCAAAGGTCCAATAAGGTTGTAATTCGACCTTCTCCCTTATATTTTCATCTAGACCAGCCACAAAACGAGCCACTTTGTGGTCCTCCTTCTCTTCTAAATCACAAATCATGATCAATTTTTCAAACTCCACAATGTATTCATCAACCGTTTTTCTATCTTGTTTTAATGTATGCATCTTGATGAAATTGTTTTGCTCGAAATCTTGAGGAACAAAACGTTTCCTCATCTCCTTTTTTAATTTAGACCATGAAGATATTTTTGATCTACCTTCTTTCCTTCTCTTTCTTTGTAAACCCTCAAGCCATAAACTTGCATAGGAAGTGAGTTTTAATTCCGCCAATTTATAGGACTTATGATCATCATATTCTTTGTAACGAAAAATCCTCTCAACCCTACGAATCCAATCTAGAAATTTTTCAGGATCCATACCTCCATTAAACTCAGGAATTTCGAGTTTAAGATTTCGATCATCATCCCTCATCTTTCCCTTATGTTTGTGCCTTGATCTTGGTTCCTCATCGTCACTAGAACTTGATGAGTATCCCTTTTTTGGTTTACGTACACTCCTCACACTTTCTTGCTCACTTTCACTTGATGATGAGCCCTCCTCTTGTTTAGATTTAGTAGGAGTTTTCTTGGTAGAAGCCATGATGGTTAGGACTTCATCTAAACGAGCCTTTAACTCGTCAATCTCCCCTTGCATACGTAGCTCTTTTGCTTGAGCCAAGCTCAAACCCTTCGTGAATCCTTGTGGATTTTCGTCTCCACCTTCTTGAGCCATGATAATTGATATTGAACACTTGAGATTGAATGAATCTCTCAACGAGAGCACCAAAAGTTGATGTGAATTTTGTTATAGACAAACGCCACTCACACAAAGAAACTTAGACTTCAAATTTGATAAAGCTACGCACCACAAATCTGAACTTCTAAGGCGAATAATTAGTAGAATTTGATTAAAGCAAAGCACCCTCAAATCCTAAGAACTATCCTCACGTGAGATAAAGCAAAAAGACCACTCACTCAATCGAATTTCTCACAAGAAACTCTCAAAATTTGTTTACTTCGTGAAACAAAAGAAAACCGGAAACACTTTGTGTTTAATCTCTCAAATCTGAATTTTATTGATGTATTTTACATCCTATTTATAGGCTAAACATATCACACAATATTTCAGAAATCTAAACATATCCTAACTACCTTAGATATATGGTATAACAAACTAAGATTAGGATAACAAGAAAATCTTAACAAAACCGGATACATATCTTGCACCATATATTTTGTAATCTGATTTCTAGTCTAAATCTTAGATATTTTGCAAATCAAATCTAGCCACTATATTTCCGAAATAACAAACTAAGTTGACCAAGTCAAACAACTTGAAAAACCACGTTGACAACGTTGCCCATAACTTCAAAAATCTTCCAAAAATCCCGCCATATGCATTGCTTGATTTCTCGTTGATTTTTGTTGGACTTGCGATTTCAAGAACTTCAAGAAACTCTTCAAGATTCAATCTTTATTTCAAGAAACCTCCATTTTTGTGTTTCTCATGCTTGATTCCATCAACCTTGACTCATAAACTAATCAAGAAAATAACAAAACACCATATGGTAAAACCCTATCAAATGACGTGGGAAGAAAACCCATATAGCTCAACACTTCTAAACTACTAACTATACTTGCTTTACATTTACGTGAATAAGCTTGTGCATGTCACCATGCACACGTAGAAATCCACCCTAGCCAACCCAAGAAGCCTTGTGTCTCCATAAGCCACTAACTCCCCCAAGGTTGCTTCTTGTTTTCCACCTTCAATCAAACCCAAACCCTCGAAGTTTTGCTCATTGATATGCGTATCATCCTCCTCTTCTTCAAAAGAGTTTGTCCTCAAACCTCGAAGTTGGTCATCAGGAACATAAGGAGCTAAATCACCAATGTTGAAAGTAGCATGGACTCCATATTCTCCTGGTAATTCCAATTTATAAGCATTATCCCCCACTTTACTTATGATCTTGAACGGTCCATCACAACGAGGCATAAGTTTATTCTTCCTTTGATTTGGAAATCTTTCCTTCCTCAAGTGTAACCAAACCAAATCCCCTTCTTTGTAGACATGTTGTGATTTATGTTTGTTTGCTCGTGCCTTGTAAATATCATTAACCTTCTCAATTCGAGCCCTTACTTCTGCATGAAGTTTTTGCATATACTCAACCTTAGTCTTGGCATCTTTGTGTACCAACTCCCCTTTAGGAATACTTACAAAATCAATTGGTAACTTAGGATTAACTCCATAGACAATCTCGAAAGGTGAGTGCTTAGTAGCATAAGTAGGTGACCTATTATAAGCAAATTCAGCATGAGCAAGCTTCAAATCCCAATCTTTTTGTGTCTTACTAACCAAACCACGCAACAAAACCCCTAGTGTTCGATTAGTGACTTCTGTTTGCCCATCTGTTTGAGGATGATAAGATGTGCTAAACAAAAGTTTCGTGCCTATTAACCTCCAAAGTGACTTCCAAAAGTAGCTCATGAATTTTGTGTCTCTATCACTTACAATAGTCTTTGGAACCCCATGTAACCTTATGATGTCTTTAAAGTATAAATCAGCCACATTCATAGCATCATCTGTCTTGTGACATGGTGTAAAATGAGCCATCTTTGAAAATCTATCAACCACTACCATAATAGCATCTTTTCCCCTTGCTGTCCTTGGTAACCCTACAATGAAATCCATAGAAACATCCTCCCAAGGTCCCTCTGGCACTGGCAATGGAGTATAAAAACCTTGATGAAAGGCTGCCTTTGCCTTTTGACAAGTAGCACATTGAGCAATTATGGCCTCAACATCAACAATCATCTTTGGCCAATAAAAATGTTCTTGCAACATGGTTAGTGTCTTTGTAATGCCAAAATGTCCAGCAATACCTCCTCCATGAGCCTCCCTTACTAGCAACTCACGTATAGAACACTTAGGTATGCACAATAGATTACCTTTAAACAAAAACCCATCATGTAGCACATAGGAACTCATAGAACCCTTTGAAAGTTGCGCCATTATTGGTCCAAAATCACCATCTTGCTCGTAAAATTGTGTTATCAACTCTAATCCAAGCAACTTAAAGTTCAAAACACCAAGCAAAGTATACCTTCTTGACAAAGCATCAGCAACAACATTAGACTTCCCCGTTTTGTACTTTGAAGAGAAGTGAAAAGATTGCAAAAATTCAACCCATTTAGCATGTCTTGGATTCAATTTTTGTTGACCATTAATGTGCTTCAAAGCTTCATGATCAGAATGTAATATGAAGTGATTAGGCCTTAAATAGTGACTCCAATGATCCAAAGCTCTAATAATGGCATAGAACTCCTTGTCATATGTAGAATAGTTCAGTTTAGCACCATTCAATTTCTCACTAAAGTAAGCAATTGGCCTCTTCCCTTGGACTAGAACAGCACCAATTCCAACCCCACTTGCATCCGTCTCTACTTCAAATGGTTTAGAGAAATCTGGTAAGGCTAGTATGGGTGTGTTACAAAGCAACTTCTTAATCAATTCAAAAGCTTCTTGTGCCCCCTTAGTCCACTCAAACTTAGGCTTATCCTTCTTAATGCATTCGGTTATAGGAGCAACAACAGATGAAAAATTCTTCACAAACCTCCTATAGAACGAGGCTAACCCATGAAAAGCACGTACTTCAGTCACGTTTTTTGGTGTTGGCCATGATTTTATAGCTTCCACTTTAGATGGATCAACAGAAACCCCATCTTTGGACACAATATACCCCAAAAACGTCACACTTGGTACCATGAAATAACACTTTTCGAGCTTAGCATAGAGCTTTTGTTCTCGTAATGTCCCAAACACACTCCTTAGATGGCTTAGATGATCATTAACACTCTTGCTATACACCAAAATATCATCTAAATATACCACTACAAACTTACCAATGTATGGCTTTAAGACCTCATTCATCAACCTCATAAACGTACTAGGTGCATTAGTTAACCCAAAAGGCATGACTAACCATTCATAAAGCCCTAGCTTTGTTTTAAAACCTGTTTTCCATTCATCACCTTCCTTCATTCGAATCTGATGATATCCACTCCTTAAATCAATCTTTGAAAATAATTGAGAACCATGTAATTCATCTAGCAAATCATCCAATCTAGGTATAGGAAACCTATACTTGACGGTTATATTGTTAACTGCCCTTGAATCAATACACATTCTCCAAGTCCCATCCTTCTTAGGTACTATTAATGTAGGCACAGCACATGGACTCATGCTCTCTCTCACGTACCCCCTCTCCATTAATTCCTCAATTTGCCTTTGTATCTCCTTTGTCTCCTCTGGATTACATCTATATGCAGGCTTGTTAGGAATTTGAGACCCAGGAATAAGATCAATTTGATGTTCAATTCCACGTATGGGTGGTAATCCTGGTGGCAACTCATTAGGAAACACATCTGAAAACTCATTCAACATAGGATGCAAAACCCTAGGAATCTCTGGGGCTTCATCTTGTACCTCTTTGGCTAACAACATATAGGACATAGAACTTGTTTTCAACTCCCTTTCTAACTCCTTTCCACCCACCAACAAAACACCTTTAGAATTACCCATGCTTGTTTTAGGTTTAGAAATCATCAAGGGTTTTAATGCATATGATTTTTCATTAGGGTTCTTGCGCACAATATAGACATTTGTTCTTCCATTAAACTTCACAAAACGGTCATATTGCCAAGGTCTACCCAATAGTATATGACAAGCATCCATAGGACAAACATCACAAAGTACTTGATCCTCAAATTTACCAATTTTAAACGCAATCAAGGCTTGTTTGTTTACCTTAACATCGCTTGTGTTGCTAAGCCAATGTAGCTTGTATGGTTGAGGATGTATCTTTGTAGGAATTGCGAGCTTTTCCACCAACAACGTAGATACTACATTTGTGCAACTTCCAGTATCTATGATTACATCACAAAGCTTGCCTTGAACATTACACCTTGTGAGAAAAATTTTATCCCTTTGACTCTCCAAAGGTTGTGCACTTTGAGATTGTAATACCCTACGTAACACCAAGGATTGGCCTTGTGTTTCTGGTTGGACTTCCTCCGTTTCTTCCTCCATATTTTCATAATTGGCATACTCTTCCTCTCCCTCATCCCCATACATCTCCTCCTCTTCTTCAAGGCTTTCCCCATCTACCCAATTTCGAGTTGTTGTGACCCTAGCATGAGGACAATCTCTTTGAATGTGACCTTGCCCTTTACACTTGAAACAAACAATGCGTGAATCACTACTTTGGGGCTTTGAAGTTGAACTCTTATCCTTGATGAAGGGTGGTTTAGTAACCTTATCAAAGTTTGGTTTTTGAGGAAAAGTATCACGCTTTTCTTTAGAATCATAGGTTTTGAAGTATGTCTTTGTTTTGCGTGCAACTTGTTTCTCAACCCTTGCTGCCACTCTACAAACTTCATCAAAGGTCCAATAAGGTTGTAATTCGACCTTCTCCCTTATATTTTCATCTAGACCAGCCACAAAACGAGCCACTTTGTGGTCCTCCTTCTCTTCTAAATCACAAATCATGATCAATTTTTCAAACTCCACAATGTATTCATCAACCGTTTTTCTATCTTGTTTTAATGTATGCATCTTGATGAAATTGTTTTGCTCGAAATCTTGAGGAACAAAACGTTTCCTCATCTCCCTTTTTAATTTAGACCATGAAGATATTTTTGATCTACCTTCTTTCCTTCTCTTTCTTTGTAAACCCTCAAGCCATAAACTTGCATAGGAAGTGAGTTTTAATTCCGCCAATTTATAGGACTTATGATCATCATATTCTTTGTAACGAAAAATCCTCTCAACCCTACGAATCCAATCTAGAAATTTTTCAGGATCCATACCTCCATTAAACTCAGGAATTTCGAGTTTAAGATTTCGATCATCATCCCTCATCTTTCCCTTATGTTTGTGCCTTGATCTTGGTTCCTCATCGTCACTAGAACTTGATGAGTATCCCTTTTTTGGTTTACGTACACTCCTCACACTTTCTTGCTCACTTTCACTTGATGATGAGCCCTCCTCTTGTTTAGATTTAGTAGGAGTTTTTTTGGTAGAAGCCATGATGGTTAGGACTTCATCTAAACGAGCCTTTAACTCGTCAATCTCCCCTTGCATACGTAGCTCCTTTGCTTGAGCCAAGCTCAAACCTTTCGTGAATCCTTGTGGATTTTCGTCTCCACCTTCTTGAGCCATGATAATTGATATTGAACACTTGAGATTGAATGAATCTCTCAACGAGAGCACCAAAAGTTGATGTGAATTTTGTTATAGACAAACGCCACTCACACAAAGAAACTTAGACTTCAAATTTGATAAAGCTACGCACCACAAATCTGAACTTCTAAGGCGAATAATTAGTAGAATTTGATTAAAGCAAAGCACCCTCAAATCCTAAGAACTATCCTCACGTGAGATAAAGCAAAAAGCACCACTCACTCAATCGAATTTCTCACAAGAAACTCTCAAAAATTGTTTACTTCGTGAAACAAAAGAAAACCGGAAACACTTTGTGTTTAATCTCTCAAATCTGAATTTTATTGATGTATTTTACATCCTATTTATAGGCTAAACATATCACACAATATTTCAGAAATCTAAACATATCCTAACTACCTTAGATATATGGTATAACAAACTAAGATTAGGATAACAAGAAAATCTTATCAAAACCGGATACATATCTTGCACCATATATTTTGTAATCTGATTTCTAGTCTAAATCTTAGATATTTTGCAAATCAAATCTAGCCACCATATTTCCGAATAACAACCCTAGGTTGACCAAGTCAAACAACACAAAATCCCGCGTTGACAACGTTGCCCACAACTTCAAAAATCTTTCAAAAATCCCGCCATATGCATTGCGTTGATTCTCGTTGATTTTTGTTGGACTTCCGATTTCAAGAACTTCAAGAAACTCTTCAAGATTCAATCTTTATTTCAAGAAACCTCCATTTTTGTGTTTCTCATGCTTGATTCCATCAACCTTGACTCATAAACTAATCAAGAAAATAACAAAACACCATATGGTAAAACCCTATCAAATGACGTGGGAAGAAAACCCATATAGCTCAACACTTCTAAACTACTAACTATACTTGCTTTAACATTTACGTGGATAAGCTTGTGCATGTCACCATGCACACGTAAAAATCCACCCTAGTCAACCCAAGAAGCCTTGTGTCTCCATAAGCCACTAACTCCCCCAAGGTTGCATCTTGTTTTCCACCTTCAATCAAACCCAAACCCTCAAAGTTTTGTTCATTGATATTCGTATCAATCCCTCACACTACAAAAGTAAATTGGGAAACCTCTATTCACATATCTAGCAAACCTCATCACTGACAATATTTTGTTGTGTTTTGGCCACCCTTCCCTCCAATAGCTCACTTTCTTACCCTTATTAACTAACGAGATTTTCTGCGGCTCACACAAAATCTCAGCCTTATATTTACTCAACCAATCCATCCCTAGGATCACTTCTAAGTCACCCGAATCAAACTCGATTGGGTTAGTCTTAAACTCAACTCCCTCAATCTCAATCAGAACTTCCAAAAATCTCCTTGAACACTGTACTTCTTGTCGTGATGGTAACACTATTGGCATATCTATTATATCTACTTTTCCTAAAACAGGCATTAACTTTTCCAAAATCTTAGTGGATACAAAAGAATATGTTACACCAGAATAAAAAAAAAACTTTAACAGGAAGAGAGTGAATAGAGAAAGTACCAGTAATCACATCCTTACTAGCATCCTCTTCACTTCGAGCCATCACATTCAGCTTCCCTGTATTCAAGGCCTTAGCCTGACCCCCATTTCCACTTCAATTTCTATTCTCGGCTTGTTGCATTGCTTTTCCTCCCATATTTCCTTAGAAACCCTTCTGCTCACCTCTGGATGAATTTCCCTTGAACCGTGGCCCTTGTCCTTCCTTTCCCTTTCCCTTAGAGAAACACTCATCCTCAAGGTGTCCGAGCTTGTTGCACAAACAACAAGTCACTGGGTTCCCAGCACAATCCTTGCCTAGGTGATCGTTAGGAAATTTCTTGCAGAAGTACACACGAACACCATGATTAGCTGTCTGTACCCTATTCCTATATCCATTAGCTGGCTTCCCAAAGTTTCCCTTATTCCCCTGAAAGTTGTTGAAACAGAGCTTCTTAGATCCACCATGACTCCCTTGTTGGTTAAAGTTTCCACCACCATCCTTTCTTTTTTCCCTCGTCTAACCTTCTTTTAGTATCTCCTTCTTCTTCTAGTCTAGAGCATACAAATGTTTAGCTCTACCATACAACTATCCAAAGACTCAAAAACCTACCTGGCTAGTTGCAACCGAATGGCTATGGGCAACGAACCCTCTCTCAAAGTGACTAGCCTTCAGCTTCTCCGTTGCTACAGCCTCCTTGGCAAACCTAGACAACTCTATAAACTTCGAGTAATACTCAGTAAATGACACACTCCCCATCTTAAGCTCCAGAAACTCATCAAATTTCTGCTTTTAAAGGAACACAAAGTAAAACTTGTTGTGAATTCGCTCCTGAAACACAGTCCAATTGAAACCTGGCAAAGCCCTAATAACAGCTTCATTCTGTGACCACCAAAAATCAGCTTCTCCTCTCAGATAGTAAACTGCATGGTTTACCTTAAACTCTTCTGGACACTCAACTTCCCCAAACATCTTGTTTAAATCTCTCAACTGTCCCTCTAAAACAGTTGGATTGGGTTCTCCTTGGTAAGTAGGCGGCTTACTTTTAGCAATTTTCATGAAAAGTTCCCCAGCGGGGTTGCCTCCATTACCATTTCCTCAAGTAGCTAACTGTTCAGCTACAGTAGCTAATTGTCTCACTACATCATTAAGCTGATTGTTGTTACGTTCAGCCATCCTATTCCTCCTATAGAGGGAAAAGACCTTTATATTAAACTATGTCTAACTCTAAGTTAGAACAACACAAAACTTATAACACAACATAAATGTACTATCTCAATTCGTCTCACAAAAGAAATTTCCATTCTTTTAGAGCGAATGATTCACTTAGTTTTGATGGTTTATGATGTGGCATGACAAGTCAGCTGCCACGTGTCAGCCTCTGAGTGGACCACGTGTCCCTATTTCTGTTACAAGATGATGACATGGGATTGCCACGTGGCAGTGATGAGTCTGCCATGAGTGGACCCTACACGGCCACGTGTCATCCTACAATTGGACCACGAGTCCTTAAATGCCAGCATGGGATTGCCACGTGGCAGTGATGAGTTCGCCTTGTGTGGGCCCCACACTGCCACGTGTCATCTTCTGACTGGTCCATATGTAATCCTACATTTGCCACATGTCAAGCCTTTATTCGCCGATGGAAAAAGAGCTAAAACAAACCATGGGGCCTTAAAAGCTTGGTGCTAAAAGCCCATAAGGAAAATGAAGGAAGGTAATTAAAGAGATGATGACAATTGTCGTGATCTCATTGGATGCGAAATTGTACTTGAGGCTATAAATAGTCCACAAAAATCTGATAAAAAGGACATTCAAGATTAAGACAAAAACACTTACTAAAAAGGGAAAACTTCTCTCTAGAACTTCTCTCTAGAATTGTTTACTTGTTGATTATTGTTCACTTACTCTCCTAAAAATACTTACTTAAGCATCAGAGGGGGAAATAATCCTACGAGGATTATTGTCCCTTTTTTGCAGGTACTTGGAGGGTACGTCAACAGAAAACCAGTCCATTCACGCATCCAGTCTACGTCAGCGAAATCCTCACAGTCCCTACCCCACCTCATTGCATTAGCAACAACAGTTTACACAACCATTTAAATATATTAAAGCACATAATAAAAAAAAAATTCCCCTTTGGTTTTTCTCTACTTAAGACATCATTTCAAAAGAAAACTGGCTCACTTATTCCTTTATTTTAATAATGGTTCTTAAATCTTCGTTTCCTAAAAGTTTCTTATGGCTTGCTGCCACTTATTCGAAAAGAAAATAACAATCTAAAATGTCCAATATCCTAATCATCAACAATACTAGACAATATAAATTTAAACTAAACTCGTGTTCATCAGAATGACTTCTAATGATTAACATTATCTTGCTTGTCCCTAAACACCACATATTTCTCAAGTATGAACTCGGGATCTTTTTCAACATCATCTTTCAAACCTTCCTCATCATCTTCATCCATGTCTTCTTCGGGGTCAAGTTCATTTCCTTTTTCTTCAGAATCATTCACTAAGTTCACATACACTGGGATCACTGGATTTGGATTCTCAATCTCATAACATGAACTATCCTTCGACTCATAGCTTTGAGAACCTGAAGCAGCTTCATTTTCACTCATTGCAACATTCTGTTGATCACTTGGGACTGGTGTGGGTGGGGACTCTTCACTTACATTTGACTTCAGAAACTCTTGCTCTTTCTTTGCAATATAATCTTCGATGTACCTCCAATCACCGCCCCATGGACCATTTTAATCCTTATACTTACTATAGTTTGGGAGTCCTCCAATAAAATGAAAGTCATCAAACTTCGCCTTCATCTCCAAGTACGGTGGACGGTTTGGCAAGCAATTCACAATTAAAGCGGACACATGATCGGGTTAGTCCCACAAATTTAACTTCAGCACCGACCTCATGTATGAACAATAGAAACGAATCTTTCATACATACCGAGGTTTACCTTCATACTCCTTCTTTTCCAAAGTTCCCATCTAAGTTTCCTTACTAGGAATATTATCCACTATCCTGCAACGACACTTAAAACTAATGGGCCATCCTTCAATTCCCACACAATAAAACCAAGCTAAACAGTTCCACAACAAAATGGTTTGGTGGCTAACATACAATTTCTTGTACACATAACTATCCACATAAGCAACACTTCAAAACTTGTACTTAAATACATAAAGGAAAAGAAATAAAGTTTATCCTACATGCCCAAACTTCCTACCCAATCTCACCACAAGATATGAAAGCAATAACACATAATACATACCTGAATTCTTTGCATACCTGCACATGTAAGTGATTTTAAAACTTTTTTCTTTTATATTTCAAAACTTTCTATTTTCAGAAATTACTATTTTTAGTAAAATTTTACATTTCCAATAACTTTCTAAAATAAGAAATTCCTCTTTCTAAAATAAAACTTAGGGTACCCCAACAAAATAATTTACTTTATTTTGAAAACTAAGCTCTGGTAACAACTTTGTAACACCCTGGAATTTCCTAACATTCCTCCTTTAGATTTTTCGGAAATATAATATAAATATAATAAAGAATAATAATTATTATAGCTCCTAATTAACTAGGAATAACCAAAGCATTACCGCCACAATGATAACGGCTAAGGCATTTATTAATGTACTACAGCGGAAGTTTTTAAAAACCAAAACCAAATTAAAACTCAAAATAATCTCAAAAGCAAACCAAAGTCAAAGCCAAGAAAACCAAAGTAAATCTTTATTACACTTAGGAACCGTCTTAACGGCCCTTCAAAACCAAACAAACTTTAAACTTCAAAAACAGAAGTCAACACCAGCATTAAATAACTAACTAGTTCACAAAACTAAGAAAACTATAATGCAAGCGCTCACACTCCAATCCAGCATGATTGACTATGCCCACCTGTACGCTTTCTTTTATTCTAGACAACTACTCGCCATCAAAATGCGTCATCGTAGGGCCAATTCAATGACAATGCCATGCACACAAACACACAATCAGCAAAACTGAGTAAATAACTACCAAAGACAATGCAGAGCATGATTAACATGATGATTAAGGAAATGAAAGACACATAATTCTTACCGTTGTTACCTCTACATAATTGTATTTAGACTCACCATACATAATTAATTATTGTATTTAAACTTTAGATTTCACATCGAACGGGTTTCCTTTCCTTTAAAATCGCCGTATTGGGCACCAACTTGGGAGCAACTCCAAGAAGGTATTACCTATGTCACATATAGTGCCGAAATTCCAGGGCATTTATAAGTTTCAAAATTACCAAAAGAAGGGAGGAAGAGAAGATGGCCGACGATGGTGGTTGCCGGCAAGCAGGGCCACGCATGACGGGGCTCCGGTAAGGAAGGGGACGCGCGAAGGGGAGGGGAGAGCGGAGGAGAAGCGACGAAAGCAAGTTTTTTTCTTTTATTTTTTTTTGGAAATCCTAACCCCCTTTTTTTTAAAAAAAATCCTAAATCACTAATATGCAAAATAAATCTGAAAATTTCTGATTTTAAGGGGTATTTATAGGCCCAAAGTAGGTTTTGGTGCAATTCCATAACCCTTGTTTTAAAACAATTTATAAAATCTTAAAAATTCTATTTTTTGGAAACTTATTAAAATATTTAATAAAATCAAAGTGACATCAAATATAATTTATAAACTTCAGAAAACATAAAATAATAATTTCAAATAACAAATAATTTAAATTTTCTTTCTTTATTACATTTATTGAACATAGATTTTCAATAAAAATACTAAAAATATACACATAAAATACGAAATTAACTTCTTAAAATACGTGAAAATATGGGGTATTACACATTAGAAATCCTGACAATAGCATATTCACCAGGGAAATAAAGAAGGCTTCGATCACATCTGTTGCAGCAAGTCTACGTACACCTACGGTTCCTACCAAAGTACGCAAGAATAACATTGTAGATGCTATTTTGGCGGCGCTTAAACACCTTATAGATTACATGAGTCTCCTGTCTTTGCTTCAAACTTTATCAGTGAACACATAAGTTCAAGTTCCATTGCTGGACACAAACAATTGTCCTTAACTTCTTTTAAGTCGCCAAGGCAATCTGATGCTGACAAGGAAGAACACTTATTCATTCACACTTTTCCCCTTTACAACCCAAACGTGGAGATTAACTCAGAAACTGATAGCAATTCTCCTCTATCCTCTCCTCTCAGGCCTGTTGTGCTTAAGGAATTAGGTGAATCATTGCAGATGGACACTACCTTTATCATGGTGATTCATGAAAGCAAAATTGTAGAGGAACAACTTATTGATATGAACGCTTTCATTGAAAAGTTGATAAAAGATGGAGAAGAAAAGGATACCGAAATTAAGAAACAAAACGAACAAATTGCTCAATCGACGAACAAGATTGGGAAGCAGATCGTTGAATTATTTGAAAGTGAGGAGGATAACTCTGAACCTGAGGACAATTAAGAGAATGAAATGAACAAAACTAGTGATCCAAAAAATGCTTAATTTACTGCTTAACAAATTGAAGACATGATAGCTGAAGTAGACAATAATCATATAAGTGTAAGTGGTAAGGAGGATCACCGTTATGCGAAACCTTATACTAAGAGAATTGATAGGTTATGCATGCCAGCCAATTATCAACCACCAAAGTTCAAATAGTTTGATGGTAAAGAAAACCCTAAACAACACATCACACACTTCATTGAGACATGTAACAACGCCGGTACCACTCGTGATTTGTTGGTCAAACAATTTGCTCGTTCTCTCAAGGGAATTGCCCTTGATTGGTAGACAAACCTTTCCTCTCAACTAAATGATAGTTAGGAGCAATTGGAAGAAGAATTCGTAAATAGGTGCTATAGTACCAGGTTTGTCAGCATGGTTGAATTGACTGACACTACACATTGGAAAGATGAACTTGTCATCGGCTACATCAGTTGATGGCACGCTCTAACTCTTAAGTGCAATGATAGATTGACTAAAATTTCTACTATAGAAATGTATATCAATGGAATGGATTGGGATTCGCTACACATTCTTCGTGACATAATGCCAAAGACATTCCAGGAGTTCGCAACACGAACTCATGACATGAAGCTTACTATTGCCAGCAAAGGTTAAAAAGCAAGAAAATTCTGAGACTAAAGGAAAGAAATAGTTCAGAAAGGGTGATAAAGATTCCACAAGCTTAATGAAGGAGTCAATGACGATCACTATCATTGCTTTGCCTATCAAAATGTTAGGAAAGGCTAAAAAGGAGAAGAAAACTTCGTACCCAAGATTTTATAGAGGCGATAAGCCTACCTTGAAAGAGTTGTAAGCAAAGAAGCAGCCATTGTAATACCCCATATTTTCACGTATATTAAGAATTTAATTTTGCATTTTATGTGTATATTTTTATTATTTTTTATTAAAAATTTAAGTTCAATAAATATATTAAAGAAAGAAAATTTAAATTAATTTTTTACTTGAAATAATTATTTTATGTTTTCTAAAGTTTATAAATTATGTTTTATGTGACTTTGGATTTTCTTAAATATTTTAATAAGTTTCTAAAATTAGAATATTAAAGGTTTTCTAAATTGTTTTAAAATAAGGGCACAAAAGTAATTTCAAAAATTAAGGGTACTTATGTAATTGCACCAAATCCTACTTTGGGGCCTATGAATACCCCTGAAAACCAGATTTTCAGATTTATTTTGTAAGTTGGTGATTTAGGTTTTCAAAACCAAAAAAAAGAAGAAAAAAAAATTCAAATTTTCGAAAAGAAAAGAATTTTTTTTCTTGTCCGCTCCTCCCCTTCGTCGCCCCTCGTCGTCGGCTACCTCCCCCTTGTGCTGCCGCCTGCTACCGCGCGCCACCACGTCGACCGCCAACGCTCCTCCCCTTCTTATTTTGGTATATATCTAACCTTTTAAAAATACACTTTTCTTCCTCTTTTCTTTTTAATTCAATTATGCATAAATTTATGTTTAAGCATATTTTTATGATTCTAATCATGTTTTATAAAGTTATGATCATGTTTTAAGTTTAAATTTATAAAGTTGTTCATGAAATTTTAAATTGGGGTTTATGAAATTATGAAATTTATAGATTCATGATTTTTAATGATCTAAACTTTCACATTATGATCATAGATTGTTGAAGTATTAATTTGTGATGATTTTATGAAGTTTAGAGGTGTTTTTTTTAAGGTTTTTAAAGTTGCTTAATATTGCTGTCAAAATTTTAAAGTTATGAAAATTAAACTAAGAGTAAAAAATATTATGAACATGTTTTGAAGCATGAAAAATTATTTTAAATCATAGATAATATGTATGATGATAGTATGAGATTGTAAAAGTGTTTTTTTACTTGATTTATGAAGTTTTAAAGTGATTTTAATGAGTTTTGAATAAAAATATAATGCTGTAAATTTTTATTAATACGTGTTTATGCCTAATAAAAAAGTAGCACGTGAAACAATAAGTTATAATGGTTTTAAGTACATCAAAATATTATATGTTGATCTTAGGACATGAACATAATGTTTTAGGATCAAATTATAATATTTATAAGGGTTTTAAAGTGTTTTAAAGAAATTTTACTATGTTGGCATTTTTGGAAATTTATCGAAAATCTAGGGTGTTACGAAAGACAAATTAAAGTAAAGTATGTAGGGAAGGTTTTGGAAAAGTTTCCAATGTAAATAGTTAGTTTAGAGTTGTTGTAGAAGTTAGTTAACATGTTTTTAATTTAGTTTCAATTCTCTCTACGTAGGAGAATTTGAGTTAGGAGATTTTTAGAAGATGCGATCACCACTATTTTACAAGGTATGTAAGTACTAAAGGTGAATATATAGGTAGAATTGATGCTTGAATTGTTGACTTTGTATGCTATGTTTGTGATTATAAGTTGTTGTTTGGTTGACTTTGAGTTGACTTGCATGAGAAGTTATATTAACATGACAGTTTGAAAAGTATGATTCTTATGTCATTTTGACATTCCACATTGATAGTACTGTTAATTATATCATGAGTAATTGGAATGTTAAAGTTATTTCTAAAGTTGATCAGTAGTTATAGTTGATTAATAGGTATTAAAGAAGGAAGGTAAATCAGTTAAGTTGATTAGTTACTTAATTAATCAGAAAGGTAGGTAGTGAGTTTTATTCACATGTTTAAAAAGGAGCAAATGAGTAAATAGTTAGCCACTCACAGTTAATGTGTAGTAAAGGAAGTTTACTTAAATTAAATGACACAAAAAATTATTTTAGAATCACGTTAAAACTAAGATAATTAATATGGTTTTGCTTGATTATATGCATGCTTCTATGTGTTTGTGTGTGAGACTTAATATTTGTTAAGCCAGTTAATCACGTAAAGTGAAAGAGGATTCGCACGAAAACTCTTGGAACGTATATACCTTGAGTATAAACAATGGGGGGAGTCGTATGGAACAGTGAACTATGACTTCTAATTGGGGTACAAGACGTTGTACGCTTTTATATTTTTAAATGCGTTGGAATTCCGTCACTGTATGTAACATATGTAATACCTTCTTGGAGTTGCTCCCATATTGGTGCCTAATAGGGCCATTGTTAAGGAAAGGAAACCCATCCGATGCGAAATCCAAAGATTTAAATATAATAAATAAATTATATGAATCTAGTCTATGCACAGGTATGAAGAGATGTCAATAGTAAGAAGTATGTGTGTTAGCCATTTCTTTTATCTTAATACTAATCATGTTTTGCATGGTCTATAATATTTATGTACTCAGCTTTGCTGTTTGTGTGTGTTTGTGTGCATGGCTTTGTCTTTGACTTGGCCCTACGACGACCCATTTCGATGGTGAGTAGTTGTCTATAATAAAGAGAAAGCTACAGGTACAGGTGGGGCATAGTCAATCATAGTAAGTTTGAGTGTGAGCACTTGCATTGTAGTTTCTTAGTTTTGTGGACTTGTTAGTGATTTATTGTTGATGTTGACTTTTAGTTTTCTAGTTTAAAGTTTATTTGGTTTTGAAGGGACGTTCATACTGTTCCGAAGTGTAATAAAGATTTTTTTTAAGTTTTCTTTTTGGTTTGAAATTTGGTTTGCCTTAGAGTTCATTTTGAGTTTTAAGTTGCTTTTCGGTTTTAATGACTTCTGTTGTAGTACTTTGATAGAAGCCTTAGCAGCTATCATAGTGGCGATAATACTTTGGTTTTTCCTAGTTAACTAGGGATTATATTTATGATTATTTATTATTATTTTCTATTATAATTCTGGAAATCTAATGTAATACCCCACATTTTCACGTATTTAAACAAAGTATTTTTGTACTTTATATGTATAATATTCGTATTTTATTCGTATAATTTTAATATTTTTATTGAAAATTATGTTCAATAGAAGTATTAAATAAAAAGAAATTAATAAAAATAAAATAGATAATAAAGTTTTGGTTAAAAGTAGTTATTTGTGTTCTTAAATAATATTTTTATGATTACAAATATTTTAAGAGCTTCTAAAAATAGATTTCAAAGGTTTCCTAATTTATTTAGGAGTATTTATGGGCCTCACCAAAATCCTACTTTGGGGCCTATAAATACCTTATAAAATCTAAAATTCCAACTTTTCCTGATCATACTAGTCAATTAGGATTCCAAAAATTTAGAGAGAAAAAGGGAGAAAAAAAACTCTTGTGCCTCGGGATCCACGCCCAACCGGACCCACCGCCGGCCACTGCACCATCGTGGCACCATCGCCGGCCACCTGCAGCCACCGCCGGACCTCCTCCCTTAATCTTGGTATTTTCGAACTTTTTGTAAAAACAAAAAAAATTATTTATTTTTTGGTTCAATCTTGCAAATTTATCATTATAAATATGTTTAATCATGTTTTTATAAGTTTAATTATGTTTTTATATAAATATGAATTGTTTTCAAGGCATGAATTAATTTTGTTGTTCATGAAATTATAAATTAGGGTTTGAAAATTTATGAAGTTATGATTTTATGAATTTTTGTGTTCTAAACTTTAATATTATGATCATAGATTGTTTTTGTGTGAATTTATGATGATGTTATTAAGTTTAGATTGATTTTTAAGGGTTTTAAACTTATTTTATAAAGCTGTCCAAATTTTATAATCATGAATTTGAGTTGAATAAATATTATGAACATGTTTTAGCGTATGAAAAATTGTTCTAAAGCCTAGATTGACTTCATAAACATGTTAGTAGATTGTAGAAGTGTTTTGGCATGAAATCATGATGTTTATAAACAAATCTGAAATTTTAATAAAAACAAGTTAAATTGAGTTTTAAGTGTCCAAATTGTACTAGTATGATCACACATCAATTCTACGATGAAATATATAAATTTTAGTATGTTTTATGATGTTTGAAAGTGATTTTAAGCAAGTTTAACATGCTGTTCAGATTTTATAAATTAGTTAATTAGGCTTTTAAAGTATGTAATTAGCATAAATCGATCATATATAAGTTAAGTAATGCATTGTACGATTGATTTGTGTCATTTTCGGAAGTTTTCAAGGAGTTTTGATAATTTTAGATTGCTGTCCACTTTTCTAAAGTGGCATAAAAAATTTATTAAGGTCTTATAAAGCATAATTAAGTCCCGAAAACTAAGTAGAATTGCAATAGAAAAGAAAAAGTGAAGTATGGAATTGAATAGAGACCATATAAGGAAGTTTTGGACAAAGTTTCCAAATTTAGAAGTTAGTTATAGTTGTTGTAGAATTTAGTCAATAAGGTTTTAATTTAGTTCGGTTTTTCCTTGTGTAGGAGACTTTGAATTAGTCCACTTCTAGAAGTTGTGGCGGAGCACAGTTATTTTACAAGGTACGTAAGTACTAAAGACAAACATAAGAGTTAGAATGCATGCTTGAGTAATTCTTAATTACATGAAAATTTGTATGCTCGTTTGAATCATGAATTTATATGAATGGCAAGTTTGTTAGTAGCATGTTTTTAAAGTTTGGTGACATTCCATGTTAAATAGAAAATTTAATTTTTATAAGCTTGAATTGGAATGTAATGATCAGTTTAATTTGGCCAATAGTTTATGAATAAAGGAAAGAAGTTATTATTAAGTTGATTAGTTACTTAATCAACAAGAAAGGTAGTTGTAAATTTTTATTCACCTGTTTAAAAGAAGCAATGAGCACTTATTTTATATTTAATACCACTCACAGTTTAATGTGTGGTCAAGAAGGAAGTAAGGTATTAACCACTCACAGTTAATGTGTTGTAAAGGAGGTTCAGTTTAATTAAAGGACACACATAAAAATTAATCTGGAGTCACGTTAAAGTTGAAGATAATTAAATTGACTTGCTTGATTTGGATGCATGTTTTATATATGTATGCGGTGTTGCATGAGAGTCACAACATTGTAAACCTGTTAAGTCACGTAAAGTGTAAGAGGACTTGCATCAAAACTCTTGGAATGTATATACCTTGAGTATGAACAATGGGGGGAGTCGTATGGAACAGTGATCTATGACTCCTAATTGGGGTACAAGATGTTGTACAATTTTATATTTTTAATACGCTGGATATCCGTTACTTTATGTGACATAGTAATACCTTTTGGGAGTTGCTCTACAACTGGTGCCCTATAGGGCAATGATTTATAGGAGGAAACCCGTTCAATGTAGGATCCATAATCATTAATATAGTAATTAATTTAATTGAGTCCATGTACAGGAAAAAGGTTGTCAAAGGTAAGTTGAGTACATGTTTCATTTCTTTTTGTTTTTGCATAAGTCTTTAGTAGTTATGTACTCAGCTTTGCTGACTGTTTGTTTATGTGCATGGCTTTGTCTTGGACTTGGCCCTACAATGACCCACTTGTGGTGAGTAGTTGTCTAGTAAAAGGAAAGCTGCAGATACAAGTGGGCATAAGTCATTTCATGATGGGATGGAGTGAGAGCGCTTGCTGTGGTTGTAGTTTTGCTTTATTTTAATTGAATATGAAGACTAACATTTAATTAGGTTGTTTGGATTTCAAAAGACTTTTAATTAGTAGTTTTGGTTTTGGTTTTTAAAGAGCCATTAACATGGTTCCTAAGTGTAATAAGTTTCAAGTTGATTTTATTTTAAAGTTGTTTGAAGTTTAGTTATAAATTGTTTTGGTTTTAAGACTTTCGCTTTAGTACTTTGATAAATGCCTTAGTTGTTATCACGGTGGCGGTAATACTTTGGTTTTTGTATCACAGGCTGGATTTTTATAACTTCCTTTAGATGTAACACCCTGGATTTTCCCTAACTTCCATATTCAATGTATCACAGGCTAGTAAGTTACCCTATTGAAAAGTGTGTGACATTGAAAGAGAGGATCATGCGCCTTGCTCAAGAGGGGAAGATTGTGCTTGATCTTGATGAGGCTGTTGGGACTAATCATGCTGCAGTAGTTAATGATGAGCCTTCACTTCAATTTGAATTAATACAATTTGGGTCTTTGGATTCCGTTTTGGTACAAGTCCAAACAACCCAATGTTCAAAGTAAAGTAGAGCCATATGTTGAAAGGTGTATGTCGAATAATGGCGATAATGATGAAGAATGGACTCAAGTGTCAAGGAGGCATCCCAGGAAGCAAGTGACTCCAAATTCACAATCTCCTTATCAAACAAAAGGATAACCAAAAGGGAAAGCTCCTCTACATCCAAAGGGGAGGAAGAAATCAAAAGGAGTCGCCAAACAAAAGGTAATGTCAGTTGAATTGCTTGAGCAAGAAATTACGACTCCTATACCACTAGTAGGATTCTTTCCTAAGGAATATTTTGATGCAGTGAATGTTAATACATTCTCCTCTAAAGTAAAGGAAAACAAAGAAGAAGAGAAGGAGGATGAGCAAATTGACGTGTGTGAAGTGTCAGTGAAATTAACGATCAACATTTGAGGTCGTCGATGGATCCAAAAATCGGCTATCCTTGATGCTCTCCCCTTCTTGTATGGGATGGAGGGAATTTTTTTTTGCCAAGGGAAATGTGTAAAAAATTTGCTTTAGTACTGCAACATCTAGAGTTGTACATTGACAAGGTGAAAGATGTAGGTGATGTTGAAGATAATTCTGAAAAATGCACATCATGCAATACAGCCATAGTCTTTACTAATAACGACTTGCTTATGGGATCCAAGCCCCATAATCGACCATTATTTATGTCAGAATTCGTTCGTGTTCAAAAGGTGGCTGTATTCTAGTAGATGGCTGGTCGGCTGTGAACATCATGAATGAATTGGGGATTACTGTAGCAGAACTATCCCAAAGTTGAATTGCGATCCAAGGAGTTAATCTAGAAAGTCAGCATGCAATTGGCATAATTCTTGTTGATCTCACCGTGGGTGATTTGACAACACTTACTCTTTTCCATGTGATTGATGCTGAGGCTTCTCACAAAAAGTTAATTGGAAACCCTTGGTTTCATAAAGATGTTGTGGTTGCTTTTACTCTCCATACTATTTTTGGGGGGGGGGGGGTAAAGAAGATTGATGAAGATGTCAAGCCCTTCACTAGAGTAGAGTCTTAAGGTTGAATAAATAAATTAATTAGAGAAATCTAATTAATTAATGAGTGAAAATATCTATTTCCATTTTTGATAAAGTTTATAAGCTATTTTATGACACTTAAATTTTTACGAAAACACTTTAAGAGATTTCAAATTGAGTTTTTTTTAAAGAGTTTCCTAATTTGTTTTAAAACAAGGACATAAAAGAAATTCCCATTATTAAGGGTATTTTTGTAATTTCACGTAAACCTAATTTTCGTCTATAAATACCCCTTAAAATCAGAAATTATCTGATTTAATTAAGGGTTTTAGTTTAGGATTTTAAACAAAAATAAGAAGAAAAAGGAAAAAAAATTTCGAAGCCCTAGTACTGGAACCCCCCTTCGCTGGTTTTCTTCGATCCTCGTCGGCTCCCTCTCCGGTCCAGCGTCTCGCTAGTAGTAGTCGTCGGCCAGCTGCCACCCCGGCGCCGGCTAGCAGCCATGTCGGCTCCACCCTTCTTCCTCCTTGTTATTTTTTTCGGGTATTATGTATAAAAAATTTTTCTTCTCTATATTTTATTTTAATTCAGCCTTGTTTTAATTTATGTTTATAATTATATTTCTAAGCATGTTTTATGATTTATAATGATGTTTTACAATTTATTATCATGTTTTAAAGTCTAATCATGAAGTTTATAAATTAGGGTTTTATAAAGTTCATGAAATTCTTAAGTTTAATGATTTTAATGTTCTAAACTATTATATTATGACCATAGGATGTTGTAGTTATGAGTTATGATGATTTTATAGAGTTTATAATGGTTTTTTAGGAGTTTTAAAGTAATTTTATATTGCTGTTAAATTATTTAAAGTATGCACAAATCATAGTTGTAGTATTTGTGGACCAGGGGCCTTCGTGACCGTGCCCAAGTGCCCTTTTTACGATCATTGAATGTCTTTAGTTTGTTTGCATAGTGTGACTATGCTTGGATTAGGGAGTGAGTCTAGAAACTCAAAACCAAAGTATAGAAGTCGCCACAATGCTCTTTACGGGAGCTCACGGAACCCCATTAGGTCTAGTCTGAAGGCAAATCGACAGCCATGGATAAGAAGGTCATATCTTTGGATTTAGAGATGAGGGGTAAGGACAAGAGTAGGTCCCTCCCCCCCCCC
>PYUH01000715.1:804-39036 GCA_016808085.1 Suaeda aralocaspica | reverse complement strand
TTTTTTTTTTTTTTTGTTTTTTTTTTTTTTTTTTGATTTTAACTTTGGTTTGCTGTTGAGATTGTTTTGAGACTATTTTGAGTTTTAATTTAGTTTTTGGTTTTTAAAGACTTCCACTGTAATACTTTGATAAAAGCCATAGCCGTTACCATGGTGGCGGTAATACTTTGGTTTTTCCTAGTTCAGTAGGAATTATATTATGTTATGTTATGTTATGTTATGTTATGTTATGTTATGTTATGTTATGTTATGTTATGTTATGTTATGTTATGTTATGTTATGTTATGTTATGTTATGTTATGTTATGTTATGTTATGTTATGTTATGTTATGTTATGTTATGTTATGTTATGTTATGTTATGTTATGTTATGTTATGTTATGTTATGTTATGTTATGTTATGTTATGTGTTGTCATGTCATGTCATGTCATGNATATCATATCATATCATATCATATCATATCATATCATATCATATCATATCATATCATATCATATCATATCATATCATATCATATCATATCATATCATATCATATCATATCATATCATATCATATCATATCATATCATATCATATCATATCATATCATATCATATCATATCATATCATATCATATCATATCATATTATATTATATTATATTTATATTTTATTTTGCAAAATCAAAAGGTGGAAAGTTAGGAAATTCCAGGGTGTTACAAAGTGCTATCAGAGCTTAGTTTTCGAAATAAAATAACATTTTTGATTAGGGATAGCCTAAGTTTTATTTTAGGTAAAAGCAATTTCTTATTTTAGAAAATTAATAGATTTGGAAATTTTTCTAAAAATTGTATTAATTTCCGAAAATACAAGGTTTTTAAAAATAAAAAGTTTTAAATCACTTACCTGTGGAGGTTTGCAAGGAATTTAGGTATTTATTATATGTTATTGCTTTCATATTATGTGGTGAGATTGGGTTGGAAGTTTAGGCATGTAGGATAGACTTTATTTCTTTTCTGTCATGCATTTAAGTACATGTTTTGAAGTATTGCTTATGTGGACAGTTACGTGTAGAAAAAATTGTGTGTTAGCCACCAAACTTTTTTCTTGTGGAACTATTTAGCTTGGTTTTGTTGCGTGGGAAGGATGGTCCATTAGTGTTAAGTGTTGTTGTAGGATGGTGGATAATATGTCTAGTGAAGAAACTCATATGGGAACTTTGGAGAAGAAGGATTATGAATGTCCACCTTAGTATTTATGGAATATTCTTTTCTACGGTTCATACATGAGTGCAGTGCTGAAGTTAAAGGAGTGGGACCAACCCGATCAAGTGTCTGCTTTAATTGTAAATTGTTTGTCTAATCGTCCACTTTATTTTGAGATCAAAGCGAAGTTTGATGACTTTCATTTTATTGGAGGACAGCCAAACTATAATAAGTATAAGGATTAAAATGGTCAATGGTGTCGTGATTGGAGGTACTTGGAAGATTATATTGCAAAGAAAGAGCAAGAATTTCTAAAGTCGCATGCAAGTGAAGAGTCCCCACCCACACCAGTCCCAAGTGATCAAGTGAATGTTGCAATGAGTGAAAATGAAGCTGCTTCAGGTTCTCAAAGCTATAAGTCAAAGGATAGTTCATGTTATGAGATTGAGTATCAAGATGCAGTGATCCCAGTGTATATGTGGACTTAGTAACTGATTCTTAATAATAAGAAAATGAACTTGACCCCGATGAAGACATGGATGAAGATGTTGAGGAAGATTTGGAAGATGATATTGAAGAAGATCTTGAGTTTATACCTGAGAATTATGTGATATCTAGGGACAAGCAAGATAATGTTAACATTTAGAAGTCTTGGTTATGAACATGAGTTTAGTTTAAATTTATATTGTGTAGTATTGTTGATGTTTATGATGTTGGACATTTTAGATTGTTATTTTCTTTGTGAATAAATGGAAGTAAGCCATAAGGTACTTTTAGGAAACTAAGCATTTAAGAACCATTATTAAAATAAAGGAATAAGTGAGCTAGTTTGCTTGTGAAATGATGTCTTAAGTAGAGAAAAACCAAGGGATTTTTTTTTTATTATGTGCTTTATTATACTTGGATGGTTGTGTAAACAATCAAAACTAAGTGAATCATTCGCTCTAAAAGAATGGAAATTTCTTTTGTGAGACGAATCGAGAAAGTACATGTATGTTGGGTTATATGTTTTTTGTTATTCTAGCTCAAAGTTAGGCATAGTTTAATAGAAAGGTCTTTCCCTCTACAGTGATGGCTGAACGTAACAACAATCTGCTAAATGATGTAGTAAAGCAGTTAGCTACTGTTAGTTGAACAGTCTGAACGTAACAACAATCTGCTGAACAGTTAGCTGCTAAATGAAATGGTAATGGAGGCGACTCCGTTAGGGAACTTTTCAAGAAAATTTCTCAAAGTAAGCTGCCTACTTTCCAAGTAGAACCCAATCAAACTCTTTTAGAGATATGGCGAAGAGAGTTCAACAAGCTGTTTGGGGAAGTTGAGTGTCAGAAGAGTTTACGATAACCCTTCAATTTACTATCTGAGAGGTGAAGCAGATCTTTGGTGGTCACAGAATGAAGCTGTGATTAGGGGTTTGCAAGGATTAAATTGGACTGCGTTTCAAGAGTAGATTCGCAACAAATTCTACCATGTGTTCCTTCAAAAGGAGAAAGCTGATGACTTTTTGGAGCTTAAGAAGGGGAATATTTCAGTTACTGAGTACTACTCGAAGTTTATAGAGTTGTCTAGGTTTTCTGACGCTGTAGCAATGGAGGCTGAAAGCTAGTCACTTTGAGAGAGGGTTGCCCATAGATATTCAGCTGCAACGAGCCAGGAAAGTCTTTGAGTATTTGAATGAGTTGTATGGTAGAGCTGCACATTTATATGCCCTAGACATGAGGATGAAGGAGATGCTGAAAGAAGGTGAGACAAGGCAGAAAAGAAAGGATGGTGGAGGAAACTTTAACCAACAAGGGAGTCATGGTGGATTTAAGAAGCCTTGTTTAACAACAACTCTCAGGGAAATAAGTGAAAGTTTGGGAAGCCTGCTAATGGAAATCGGAATAGGGTACAAACAAGGCGGTCGTGTGTACTTCTAAAGGAAATGTCCTAATAGTCAACCAGGCAAGAACTGTGCTGGGAACCTAGTGACTTGTCGTTTGTGCAACAAGCCTTGAGATCGTGAGTATGAGTGTTTCTCTAAGGGAAAGGGAAAGGAAGGACAAGGGCCACACTCCTAAGGCAATTCAACTAGAGGTCAATAGAAGAGTTTCCAAGGAAATATGGGAGGAAGGGAAATGCAACAAGTCGGGAATAGGAATGGAAGTGGAAATGGAGGAGGTCAGGCTAGGGCCTCGAATACTGGAAAGCTAAATGTGATGGCACGAAGTGAAGCGGATGCTAGTAAGGATGTGATTACTGGTACTTTTTCTATTCACTCTCTTCCTGTTAAAGTTTTGTTTGATTCTGGTGCAACATATTCTTTTATATCCACTAAGATATTTGAAAAGCTAATGCGTATTTTGGGAAAAGTAGATACGATAGATATATCAATAGTGTTACCATCAGGACAAGAAGTACAGTGTTCAAGGAGATTTTTGGATGCTTCGATTGAGATTGAGGGTGTAGAGTTTAAGGCTAACCTGATCGAGTTTAATTTGGGAGACTTAGAAGTGATCCTAGGGATGGATTGGTTGAGTGAACATAAGGCAAAGATTTTGTGTGAGCCGCAAAAGATCTCATTAGTTAATAAGGGTAAGAAGCTGAGTTATTGGAGGGCAGGAAAGCCAAAACACAATAAAATAGTGTAAGTGATGAGGTTTGCTGGGTATGTGAATAGAGGTTTCCCAATTTAATTTTGTAGTGTAAGGGATGTAGATCATTTGGAGTCTTCTAAGCCCGAAGACATTGAGGTAGTGAGGGATTTCCTGGACGCGTTTCTGGAGGAGATTCAGGTAATGCCACCGAGGCGAGAAATCGACTTCACCATAGATTTAGTTCTAGGAACAACACCTATTTCCAAAGCACCATATAGGATGGCACCTGCGGAAACGAGTGAGTTGAAAGAGCAGTTGCATGATTTGTCGAAGAAGGGTTATATTAGGCCTAGTGCTTCACCTTGGGAAGCGCCAGTGCTGTTAGTGAAAAAGAAAGATGGGTGTATGAACGAGGTTGTGTTCTGACTATAGGGAGTTGAATAAGGTGACGATCAAGAACAAGTATCCTTTATCGAGGATTGATGCATTGTTCGATCAGTTGAAAGGAGCTACTATGCTTTCAAAGATCGATTTGAGGTAAGATACCATCAATTGAGAATTGCTAATGAGGACATACCAAAGACGACATTTGGTACGAGGTATGGGCATTATGAGTTCACTGTTATGCCTTTTGGGTTAACGAATGCACTAGCAATTTTCATGGACTTAATGAATAGGATCTTTCAACCGTTCTTAGATAAGTTTGTGGTAGTGTTTATTGATGACATTTTGGTGTACTCTAAGAGTAAGGAGGAGCATGTGTAGCATTTGAGGACAATTTTGATGACACTAAGGGAGAATAAGTTGAATGTTAAATTCTCGAAATGTGAATTTTTGTTGGATAATGTTGCATTTTTGGGATAATTTGTGTCAAAAGAAGGAGTTGAAGTAGAACCAGCCAACATCAAAGTAGTGAAAAGGGTGGTCTGCATGTGTCGGATGTATGAAGTTTCTTGGGTTTAGCAGGGTATTACATGAGGTTTGTGAAGGAATTTTTGACGATTGCTAAGCTGATGACATCTTTAATGAAAAAAAGGAGCGTTTGACTACGGCTCCAGTGCTGACTTTGCCAGATGGGAGAGGTTCTTATGAAGTGTATAGAGATGCTTCCAAAAATGGTTTAGGATGTGTCTTAATGCAAAATAGAAAGGTGATTGCGTATGCTTTAAGACAGTTAAAGCCGTATGAAGCAAACTATACCACCCACGATCTCGAGCTAGCAGCGATCGTATTTGCTTTGAAGATATGGAGGCACTACTTGTATGGAGTGAAGCGTAGGATCTACACGGACCACAAGAGTTTAGAGTACTTCTACATTCAAAAGGATTTGAACATGCGACAAAAGAGATGGCTTGAATAGATCAAGGATTATGATTTAGATATCCAATACCATGGAGGGAAGGCCAATGTTGTAGCGGATGCTCTAACTCGTAAAACGAAGCATGGAGTAAATTCTCTATTGGTCGCTGACGAGCTGTGTAGAGACATGGAGATAATGAATTTGGAGATAGTAAAGGAGGGAGAGTTGGAAGAATACTTTGTAATCTTAGTATCCAACAAACAGTGTTTAAGGAGACCAAGGAGAACCAAAATGGAGATGTGAAATAGGATAGAATAAAGGATAAATTCAAGAAGGAAAGGCTATGGACTTCAAAATCCATGAAGATAGAAGTTGGAGGTATAATGGAAGGTGGTGTGCACCACATAAATGTAAAGATTTGAAATGGAAGATTATGGAGGAAGGTCAAAATACACCATACTCAATTCATCCTGGAGGTGATAAACTATATAAGGATTTAAATAAAGTGTATTGGTGGCCTAGGATGAAAAGGGAAGTAGCTGAATTCGTGAGTAAGTGTCTTACTTGTCAAAAGGTGAAATTTGAGCATAAAAGGCCAAGAGGAGAAATTCAACCACTTGAAATAATAGGATTGAAGTGGGATTGCATATCAAAGAATTTTATAGCCTGCTTGCCGAAGCCAAGGAATCAAAACGATACCATATGGGTTGTGGTGGATACGCTTACTAAGTCAGCGATGTTTATACCAATTTAGGAGACTTGGAGGATGAAACAACTTGCAAAGTCTTACCTAAAACATCTTGTGAGGCTACATGGAGTTCCAAAGGATATCGTGTCAGATAGGAATTCTAGCCTTCTTTCGAAATTCTGGAAAAGTGTCCAGGGGAACTTCGGTACAACGTTGAAAATGAGTGCAGCTTGCCATCCAGCAGCTGATGGACAAACAGAGAGAACCATACAGACTTTGAAGGACATGCTGAGAGCTTGTATACTGGATTTTCAATGGAATTGGAAGGATTGTTTTGATTTGAGTGAATTCTCGTACAACAATAGTTACCATGCAAGTATTGGCATGGCACCTTTTGAGATCCTGTATGGAAGGAAGTGCAGAAGTCCCTTATGTTGGAGTGACATAAGTGAGACAATAATTCTAGGACCTCAATTGATCGAGTAAACTACCAATACGGTAAGAGTGATATAAGAAAAAATTCAAGCAGCATAGGATAGACAGATATCTTATGTAGATCAAAAGCATCAAGAAGTTGTGTTCGAAGTAGGTGATAAGGTGTTACTAAAGGTATCACCGATGAAAGGTGTAATGAGGTTTGGAAAGAAGGGAAAATTGAGCCAAAAAAACATTGGACCCTATGAGATCTTGCAAAGAATTGGAAAGGTCACCTAAAAGCTAGCATTACCAATAGAGTTAAGCAAAGTTCACAATGTTTTTCATGTGTCTCAACTAAGAAAGTATGTTCCGGATAAATCACATGTGCTGCAACCTGAAATGATAGAGTTAGACCAAACTTTAACTTTTGAGGAGAAGCCAATCAAAATACTTGATAGGAAAGTTCACAATACTCGTAGGAAAAGTGTCATGAAGGTTTTGTGGTCTAACCAAGAAACCAAAGAAGCAACATGGGAAGCTGAGGATATGATGAGAGAAAAGTATCCAGAGTTATTTTAGGTTAGTAGAGTTACGGGGACGTAACTCGATTCTTAAGGGGGGTAGAGTGCGACATAATTTCGCGCCTAATTTTTAGAGATTTAGAATTTAAAAAAAAAAGAGGTTAGGATTTCTGAAAAAAGAAAAGAAAAAAAAAACTCCTTCGCTCGCACCTTCCTCTTCGCTCGTCCCCTTCTTCGTTCGTCGTCCTTCACTGCCGCCCTGCTGCCGGCTGTCTGTAGACACCTAATTTAGTCCCCTGTCCCGCGGCAGGACTCTATGATGATTAAAAAACTCATT
The DNA here is from genome assembly GCA_016808085.1 of Suaeda aralocaspica. Taxonomy (NCBI): domain Eukaryota; kingdom Viridiplantae; phylum Streptophyta; class Magnoliopsida; order Caryophyllales; family Amaranthaceae; genus Suaeda; species Suaeda aralocaspica. Next base: position 32,013 of record PYUH01000715.1, on the reverse strand, counting down.
TCTCTAGATGATTGGATAATCGAGTATACTTGGGCTTAAAAATAAATCTCATTCTTATTTCACAGACCTTTTTATCCAAATGTCTCTTTTACTATTTCAAATAAATGAATAAAATAAGATAATAATAATAATAATAAATAAATAAAATAAACAAAAAAAAATAAAAAAAAGATGTTTCAAAAACGTAGCGCGGTTAATTTAGTCACGCTGACAGCTCAGCGTGACTAAGCTAACAGCGCTACCCTAGTAGCGTTGTAGGGTTCCCTGCGCTACTGGGCCAGCGCGATTCGGCGTACCACGCTAGCAGCCCAGCGTGATTAGGGTTCCCACGCTATTATAAAAACCCTCATTTCCTTCGTTTCTCAGCACGTTTTTTTAACTCACTTTCTTCCTCATACTTAGATAATCCGATTATTGCTTTTAACAACCTTTTTTATTATAATTATTTATTTGCTATTTATTTTGCTAAAAAGTGGCTACAAAGTTTAATAATACCGAAACAATAATTCGAAACTCCGCCCAAATTAATACTCGACGAAGACAATCTTCAAAGGAGAAGTGGTACGTTTCCTGAGAGCCCTAAAAATCATGTTTATGGACTTTTAAGTTGTTGTTTCACTATTTATTTACTGCTTTATCACGTTATTATTGTTAAAGGACTTAAAATTGATTGTTTGCAACGCTTAATCAAGATAATTCTTTTGGACAAATCTAATCATGTTAGGCTCCCTAAATTAATTTTAATAACGGTTTGAGTTAAATTAATTAGTTTTTTTTTTTTTGTGATTCACTAACAATTTAATGCTTTTTTTTGTGAATTTTGTAATTGATATTTTTGTGGGATTCTAAATGTAATTTCTGTATGGTTAAGAGGAAACTAGTAATGGTCGCCTATGGGCTAACCCGACGCACTCCGTCATGTTAGTACCTTCGCCCCCGAGTCCAATCTTTGGTTCGCTCGACCACAACTTGGAGTCATCCCCATGGGATCGGAGAGGATTTCCGTGCAATTTAGACAAGCGTCCCTTATTCGAGTCTCATTCGTATCTAATCTAAATACACGGTTTATGAGTTTAGTTCCTAAAACTCATTGGCGACTTCTTACTGGCATCGTCTGTATTCGTATATTATTATCTCACTCGAAAAAAAAAATATAATAAAAAAACACAAAAATAGCGTAGCGCGACAGACTTTGTCACGCTTACGTCGCAGCGTCACAAAGTTTGCCGCGCTGCACCTGCAGCGTGACAAGCTTTGTAGCGCTGCACAGTCAGCATGACAAACTCTGTCACGCTACCACGCTAACGCGACTGAAATTCCTGCGCTCCTGTTTTTTTTTTTTTTTGCAAAATACTTCTAAAAAAAAAGTCCATTTCACCTTTTCTTAAGCCAATTTTTTAGGTTTAACTTGACCTATGGACGGTTTGGGAAAGGTGATCAAAAAATTTGGGACCCTAAAATCCGGGGCCCCTACACTGTCCCACCACCTGCCACTACTCTTCTTCCTCCCCTATTTTTGGTATATTTCTAACTTTAAAGCAACACATTTCTCCTCTTTTTTTTCATTCAATTATGCATAAATTTATGTTTATAATTTAGTTTAATCATGTTTTTGTGATTCTAATCATGATTTATAAAGTTATGATCATGTTTAAAGTTCAAATTTATAAAGTTGTTCATGAAATTTTAAATTAGGGTTTATGAAATTATGAAATTTGTAGTTTTGTGGTTTTTAATGATCTAAACTTTTATATTATGATCATAAATTTTTGTAGTATTAATTTGTGATGATTTTATAATGTTTAGATTTGTTTTTAAGGGTTTTAAAGTTGTTTAACATTGGTGTAAAATTTTGTTAGTTATGAAAATTAAGGGTAAAAATATTATGAACATGTTTTACATCATAAAAAATTATTTCAAAGCATACATTAGACGTATAATGATGGTATTAGATTGTAAACGAGTTATATGCTGGAATTATGAGTTTTTGATTAGGTTTTAATGAGTTTTGGATAAAGAAATAAAGCTGTGAATTTTTATTAACACGTGTTTATGCCTAATAAAATAGTAGCACGTGAAATAATTAGTAATAATTATTTTTAATGCTTCAAAATATTATATGATGATCTCAGGACATGACTATAATGTTTTATGATCAAATTATGATACTTAAAAGGGTTTTAAGGTGTTTTTAAGTTATTTCACAAAACTGCCATTTTTGGAAAATTACAGAAAATCATGTGTTTTGCAAAAGAAAAATTAAAATAAAGTATGGAATTGAATAGAGACCACATATAGAAGGTTTTGGACAAGGTTCCAACACAAAAGGTTAGTTTAGAGTTGTTGTAGAAGTTAGTCAACAAGGTTTTAATTTAGTTTTGGTTTTCTCTATGTAGGAAAATTCGAGTTAGTTAATTTTTAGAAGTTGTGGCGGATCACCACCATTATACAAGGTACGTAAGTACTAAAGGCGAATATAAAAGTAGAATTCATGCTTGAATTGTTGACTCTGTATGTTATGTATGTGATTATAAGTTGTTGCTTGGGTAAGTTGTATGAGAAGTTACGTTAGTACGAACAATGTGATTCTTATATTATTTTTACATTCCACATTCATGGTATTGTTAATTATATATTGACTAATTGAAATGTTAAATTTATTACTAAAGTTAGCCAATAGACAATAAATAAGAAAAGAAAGTTAGTTAAGTTGATTAGTAAGCAACAAGAAAGTTAGTTAATTAGTGAATTATTATTCACTTGTTCAATAAAAGTTTAATGAGCAAATATTTATATATAGGCACTCACAGTTTAATGTGTGGTCAAGAAAGATAAATAGTTAGCCACTCATAGTTAATGTGTGACAAAGGAAGTTTAGTTTAATTAAAGGACACACAATCATTTCTAGAATCACTATAAATCCAAGATAATTAATATGGTTTTGCTTGATTCTATGCATGCTTCTATGTGTTGTTGTGTGTGAGTCATAATATTGCTAAACCTGTTAATCACGTAAAGTGAAAGAGGATTCGCACCAAAACTGTTGTAACATATATACCATGAGTATGAACAATGGAGGGAGTCGTATGGAACAGTGAACTATCACTTCTAATTGGGGTATAAGACGTTGTACTCTTTATATTTTAAATGCGCTGGAATTCCATCACTATATGTGACATAGGTAATACCTTCTTGGAGTTGCTCCCAAGCTGGTGCCCAATAGGAAATTTTTTTAGGAAAGTAAACACGTTCGATGCGAAATCCTAAGTTTAAATATAATAAATAATATGAATGAGTTGAGTCTATGCACAGGTATGAAGAGGTGTCAACTGTAAGAAGTATGCGTGTTATTCTTTCCTTGCATTTTAATTTTTAATCATGTTTTGCATAGTCTCTAGTATTTATGTACTTAGCTTTGCTGATTGTGTGTGTTTGTGTGCATGGCATTGTCTTTGATTTGGCTCTATGATGACCCACTATGATGGCGAGTAGTTGTCTACAATAAGCGAAAACTACAAGTACAAGTGGGCATAATCAATCATGCTGGGTTGGAGTCTGAGCACTTGCATCGTAGTTTTCGTAGTTTTATGGACTTGTTAGTTATTTATTGTCGTTGTTAACTTTTGGTTTTCGATGTTTCAAGTTTATTTGGTTTTGAAGGGCCGTTAAGATGGTTCCAAAGTGTAATAAAGATTTAATTTGGTTTTCTTTTTTGTTTTGACTTTGGTTTTCTTTTGAGATTATTTTGAGTTTTAATTTGGTTTTTGGTTTTTAAAGACTTCCACTTTAATACTTTTATAAGAGCCTTAGCTGCTACCGCGGTGGCAGTAATACTTTGGTTTTTCCTAGTTATGTAAGAATTATATTATATTATATTATATTATATTATATTATATTATATTATATTATATTATATTATATTATATTATATTATATTATATTATATTATATTATATTATATTATATTATATTATATTATATTATATTATATTATATTATATTATATTATATTATATTATATTATATTATATTATATTATATTATATTATATTATATTATATTATATTATATTATATTATATTATATTATATTATATTATATTATATTATATTATATTATATTATATTATATTATATTATATTATATTATATTATATTATATTATATTATATTATATTATATTATATTATATTATATTATATTATATTATATTATATTATATTATATTATATTATATTATATTATATTATATTATATTATATTATATTATATTATATTATATTATATTATATTATATTATATTATATTATATTATATTATATTATATTATATTATATTATATTATATTATATTATATTATATTATATTATATTATATTATATTATATTATATTATATTATATTATATTATATTATATTATATTATATTATATTATATTATATTATATTATATTATATTATATTATATTATATTATATTATATTATATTATATTATATTATATTATATTATATTATATTATATTATATTATATTATATTATATTATATTATATTATATTATATTATATTATATTATATTATATTATATTATATTATATTATATTATATTATATTATATTATATTATATTATATTATATTATATTATATTATATTATATTATATTATATTATATTATATTATATTATATTATATTATATTATATTATATTATATTATATTATATTATATTATATTATATTATATTATATTATATTATATTATATTATATTATATTATATTATATTATATTATATTATATTATATTATATTATATTATATTATATTATATTATATTATATTATATTATATTATATTATATTATATTATATTATATTATATTATATTATATTATATTATATTATATTATATTATATTATATTATATTATATTATATTATATTATATTATATTATATTATATTATATTATATTATATTATATTATATTATATTATATTATATTATATTATATTATATTATATTATATTATATTATATTATATTATATTATATTATATTATATTATATTATATTATATTATATTATATTATATTATATTATATTATATTATATTATATTATATTATATTATATTATATTATATTATATTATATTATATTATATTATATTATATTATATTATATTATATTATATTATATTATATTATATTATATTATATTATATTATATTATATTATATTATATTATATTATATTATATTATATTATATTATATTATATTATATTATATTATATTATATTATATTATATTATATTATATTATATTATATTATATTATATTATATTATATTATATTATATTATATTATATTATATTATATTATATTATATTATATTATATTATATTATATTATATTATATTATATTATATTATATTATATTATATTATATTATATTATATTATATTATATTATATTATATTATATTATATTATATTATATTATATTATATTATATTATATTATATTATATTATATTATATTATATTATATTATATTATATTATATTATATTATATTATATTATATTATATTATATTATATTATATTATATTATATTATATTATATTATATTATATTATATTATATTATATTTATGATTTTCTTTCCCGGAAATTCAAATGGAGGAAAGTTAGGAAATTCCGGTGTGTTAAAGGCGGAGGTACGAAGTTTCTTGGGTTTAGCAGGGTATTACAGGAGGTTCGTGAAGGACTTTTCGACGATTGCTAAGCCAATGACATTGCTGATGATGAAGGATTACAAGTTCATTTGGAGTGATAAGTGTGAGGAAGCACTTCAGATTGTAAAGGAGCCGTTGTCTAAGACTCCGGTGCTGACTCTACCAGATGGGAGTGATTTCTATGACGTGTACAGTGATGCTTCTAAGAATGGTTTGGGATGTGTCCTAAAGCAAAACAGTTTGGTGATTGTGTAATTTTCAAGACAACTGAAGCCATAAGAAGGAAACTACCCACCCACGATCTCAAGCTAGCGGCGATCGTGTTTGCTGTAAAGATTTGGAGGCTCTATTTGTATAGGGTAAAGTGTAGAATCTACACGGATCATAATAGCCTTAAGTAATTTTTTCACACAAAAGGATTTTAACATGCGACAAAGGAGATGGCTTGAATTGATAGAGGATCACGACTTAGATATCCAGTATCATGAAGGGAAGGCCAATGTGGTAGATGTAGACGCCTATATTTGGTCCCACCTAACAGTTGATGATTAACATGTACCACGTTGCAAAAACATATCTAATTTCTGAAAGTCGATTGCTTGAAAATAAATAAATAAAACCACTGTCGGAAATGGATAACCGATGATGAGTTATGATGATTGAAATACGCTTAAAATAATTTTCTAATTTTCATTTTCTTTTCTTACATTTCGTTTTTCATCATTTTTTACGATTATTTTCATTATTATATTTGTTTTTATTCATTTTCATTTTATATCATAATTAACTTTTTAATTTCATTTTCAAAAACGAAGAAAATAATTTGAGTGTATGAATGTGACTGGATTCGATAATCCTTCAAGATAGGTTTGCTCGGAATATGGTAACTCTAGGTTATGGAAGTGAATAAGGCAGTTTATGGAAGTGGATTTCGTGATATTTCAGAATATGGAAACAAATATATGAAATATAGAAGTTTTGGGGATTCTCCGCGTAAAAATCCAGAAAAAGGGGCCTTGAGCGCCATGGCACAGGGCGAGCGTTTAGGCACCCAACCGACAACCAGACGCCCAAGCACGAGCGCCCAGGCACTCACTGAGTGTCCTAGCGCTATGCTCGAGCGCCGAGGTGCTGGTGGGGTGCCATGGCGCTCGATCCTCGGCGTTGTGGCACTCATCTGGCGCTCGATTACGTCACTTCCACCCATATAAATTAAATACATGACCTTTTCCGGCTTTCATTTTCATCTTTCATTCTCATGATCTTTCATTCTCAAACCCTAGCTCTGTCTCTCTCTCTCTCTCTCTCGATCTCTCTTGATTTTCGTGCCCTACATCGAAAACAGTGCCATTCTTTTTCTTTCTCCCACAAATTATTTCTAGCCAACCTTAATCAACAGTAAACCCTGAACTTATTGTTGTTGTTGTTGTTGTTGTTGTTCTTATTGTTGTTGTTATTGTTGTTATTATTATTATTATTAGTATTATTATTATTGTTATTATTATTATTATTATATTATTATTATTATTATTGTTATTAATTAATTAATTAATTAAAGTTCCTCAAGATTTCGAACCTAAGAAGTTGTCGACAATTACCCGAAAGGTAATTTGAATGAGACCAACATCATCAAAAGCATCATCTTCAGTTCTTCAAAAGATTTAGTTTTGTATGATTATGTGATTTGAATGCTTTTTAGATAATTGACATTTTTAAAATCAAATTCATGAAATATATTGACTAATCAATTATTCGACTTTTAATTAGAATTAATCTTAAGTAGAAACAGGTTTTAGGGTTTTTGTGAATTCATTCTAAATGTTCATTGCGTTAAAATTCAATACAATTCATGTTTAGTCGAAAAGACCTAAAAGCATGTTCTAACTAAGTAAAGATTAAAATTAATTAAACTCTAAAGCGAACACCCATGCATATTTAATTGGAAATTATGTGTGCATTAATTAGAACCCGTTTCGCTTTGTTTCTATGTGTTTTAGGATTCAACAAGAAATATATATGCTATATTCGATATTATGATTGTGAAATTGCATATAAAAACATGTAGAGGCCGCTATACGCGGGGGGATATTCTGAGCTACTTTGTCCTTACTCTCGTCCCCGAATCAAGAGATATGAGACCTTCTTATCCTTGCTTGTCACTTTGCCTTCTGGCTAGACCTAATGGGTTCCATGAGCTCCGGAAAACAGCACGGTGGCGACTTCTCTACTTGGGTTTTCAGATTCTAGACTCACTCCCTAAGCCAAGCATACTCACACTATGCAACAAACTAAAGATATCCGATGTCCGTAAAAAGGGCACGTGGGGCCCCAAAGCCCCAAGTCGAACATAGTTGTTGCTTTAAGTCGTAAGACAAAACATGGAGTGAACTCCCTTGTCTTCGGTGATGAGACGTGTAGGGACATAAAGAGGCTGAATTTAAAAAGAGTGAAAAAGGGGTCGTTGGAAGGAATACTTTGTAACCTTAGTATCTAACTGACAGTGTTTGAGGAGAACAAGGGGAACCAGGAGGGAGATGTGAAGTTAATTAGAATAAAGGAGAAATTGAAGGTAGGAAAGGCTACAAATTTCAAAATCCACGAAGATGAGAGTCTAAGGTATAAAGGAAGGTGGTGTGTACCGTAGAAATGTGAAGAATTATAAGAAAGATCATGGAGGAAGGTCATAATACACAATACTAAATTCAGCCTGGAGGTGATAAATTGTATAAAGATTTTAAAAAAGTTTATTGGTGGCCTAAAATGAAGAGGGAAGTAGCCGAGTTCGTGAGTAGATGTCTTACGTGTCAAAAGGTGAAATTTGAGCATAAAAGGCTGCAAGGAGAAGTTAAACCACTTAAAATTCCCTAATGGAAGTGCGATTGCAAATTAATGGATTTTGTAACTTGCTTGCCAAAGTCCAAGAATCAAAATGATACTATATGGATTGTGGTGGATAGTCTTACTAAATCTGTATTGTTTACTCCAATGAAGGAAACTTGGACAATGGAGAAACCTGCAAAGGCTTACATAAAGCATGTTGTGAGAGTACATGGAGTTCCGAAGGATATCGTATCAAATTGAGATTATAGGTTTCTTTCAAAATTCTGGAAAAGTTTGGAGGAGGACTTCTGTACTACATTGAAGATGATTACTGCTTTCCATTCACCAACCAATGGACAGACAGAGAGGACGATACATACGTTAGATGACGTGCTGAGAGCTTGTGTGAAGGATTTCCAAGGGAATATGGAAGATAGCTTGGATTTAATTGAGTTCTCGTATAATAAAAGTTAATGTAATACCCCCACATTTTCACGTATTTTAAAAAAGTATTTTTGTACTTTATTTGTATAATTTTAATATTTTTATTGAAAAAAAAATATGTTCAATAGGAATATTAAATAAAAATAAATTAAGAATAATAAAATAAATAATAAGTTTTGATTGAAAGTAATTATTTGTGTTCATAAATAACATTTTTATGTTTAAAATATTTTAAAAGGCTTCTAAAAATAGAATTTTCAAAGGTTTCCTAATTTATTTTGAGACAAGGGCCTAAAGGTAATTTCCACTTGTTAGAATTGGTATGGGATTTTCCAAATCCTACTTTGGGGCTTATAAATACCCCCTTAAAACCCAAATTTTAGATTTCCATGCTCATACTAGTCATTAGGATTCAAAAAAATTAGAGAGAAAAAGGAGAAAAAAAGAAAAGTATTTTCCGAATAAAAAAAAACTGCAGTGTTCGGTTTTTTGGAAAAAGGAAAAGAAAAAAAATGAGAGAGAGGAAGTTTTCTTGGGATCCATGCCCAGTCGGACCACCACCGAAGACGCACCACCGCTGACAGCAACTCCTCCCCCTATTTGGTATTTTCGAACCTTTATAAAAAAAATTTCTCCTTCTTTGATTTTAATTCAATCTTGCAACTTCATGTTCACATTTACGTTTAATCATGCTTTTATGAGTTTTAATCATGTTTTAAAAAAGTACGATTTGTTTTAAGGCATGAATTGAAATTGTTGTTCATGAAATTTTAGATTAGGGTTTATCAATTATGCAAGCTATGATTTTTATGAGCTTTTATGATTTATACTTCAATATTATGATCATTAATTATTGTTGTGTGAAATTATGATGATTTTATGAAGTTTAGATTGATTTTTAAAAAATACATTAAATTGGTGTCCAAAATTTTTAATCATGAAAATCAATTGAATAAATATTTTGATCATGTTTTGGCATATGAAAAATTGTTCTAAAGTATAGATTGGTATCATAATTATGTTAGTTGATTGTAGAAGAGTTTTACCATAAATTTTGATGTTTTTATGAGTTTTTCATGTCTTTAAAGTTAGTATATGAATCTGAAATTTTTATAAAATCAAGTTAAAGTAAGTTTTAAGTGTTCATATTATGCTAGTATGATCACATATGAACTCTATGATGTTACATATAATTTTTAGTATGTTATATGAAGTTTAAAAGTGATTTTAAGCACGTTTAACATGCTGGCAAGAATTTATAAAGTAAATAATTAGGCTTTTAAAGTATGTAATTAGCATAAATTGATCATATAAATTAAGTAACACATTGTTTGATTTATTTATGTTGTTTTTGAAGATTTTCAAGGAGTTTTAGCACTTTTATATTGCTGTCCACTTTTTCTAAAGTTGTATAAAAAGTATACTAAGGTTTCATAAAGCATTAATAAGTCCCAAAAACCAAGTAGTCATACAATAGAAAAGTAAAGTGGAGTATTGAATTGAATAGAGACCATATAAATAATGTTTTGGACAAATTTCTAATATAGAAGTTAGTTTATAGTTGTTGTAGAATTTAGTCAACAAGGTTTTAATTTAGTTTCGGTTTTTGATATGAAACAAGATGATAACTTCGAAGGTTTGTTGATGGCTTCTAAGAATGATGCAAGTATGGGGGAAATAATGACCTATGGGGATTCAAGGTTTTTGGGATCTTCAAAGACATCATCATGAGTGTGTATGGTGACACTCGAAAATACTTGATCATCATTTTGCCTATGAGTTTTGCCCACTTCACTTGATAGGGTTTTCTCATTTTTGGCATTGAGTCTTTTATTCTTGAAGTGTCTTAATCATCATTTATAGCCCTATACACATGAAGAATGAATTCTTGAAAGTTTCTTGATTAAAAGATTGAATCTTGAAAGGTTTCTTGAAGATTTGAAGTAAAAACACAAAACTGCGCAAATTTGGACGAACATGAAGTTGCGTCAATTTCGACGGTGTTTGGGAGATTTGGGTGAATCTGATTTTTGTGTAAATTTCGTTGTAATTTGTTGATTATCTTGATTAGCAAGGTAAGAATATGTTTGTTAGGATATTTTTCAAATTAGATAGAGTTTGTTAGGATATCTTAGCAAGTTGCATGACATGCATTGATGATGTGGCATTCTTATCTTGTGAGTCATTGATGAGTCACTAGATTAGGGTGAATTTTCCTAATGTTGTGCGTGTAAAATTATCTAAGTTTAGTTAGGATTTGCTAATCTCAACATTAGCTTGTAAAAATTCAGATTAGTGAATTCAATAAACATTGATTGTTTAAGTTTGCTTGTTTTCTACAAAACAAAGAAAACCGAAAGTGAGGAAAATTTTCGAGTGTGTGAAATTTTTGAACACTTTGTGAGAGTTGATGCTTACGCTTTAGACTGTTGTGAGGATAGTTTTAGGAATTGAGGGTGCATTACTTTAATTAATTCATAAAATTGTTCGACATAGATCGTTTTTCTTAGTGCTTGGCTTTAGAGAAAACCGAACTAGTTTATATCTTTCTGAGTGGCGATTTTCATTATCAATATTCACATCAACTTTTGGTACTCTCGTTGAGAGGAAATTAATCCTCAAGGTTATTTGTATCAATTTCATTGTTGATACAAAAGTAATCATGTCAGCTGATGAATTAAATACTCCTAAGATCACCACGGAGGAGTTGCACAAAGACATCGAAGAACTAAAGGCTATGTTTGAGGCCACCATGAAGACTTTGCCGAAAAATTAAAATCACCAAGAAAGTCTAAAGGTGTAAGTAAAGGGGAGACGGATTCTAGCTCTGATGATGGGCAAGCAAGCTCAAGGAGTGCACGAAAACCTAGGAAACAATATTCATCAAGTTCTAGTAATGAAGAGCCTATGAATAGATGCAGAAAGAAGGAAAGGCCTAAAGATGACGATCGCAATCTTAAACTGGATATTCCTGAATTCAGTGGAAGTTTGGATCCTGAAAAATTATTGGATTGGCTAAGAAGGATTGAACGAATCTTTAAATATAAAGAGTATGATGATCGAAAATCATAAAAGATTGCAGAATTGTAATTGACGGGCTTGGCTAGTTTGTGGCTTGAAGGTATGCAAAAGAAAAGAAAGAAGGATGGGAAGTCCAAAGTAGCCAGTTGGACGAAATTAAAGATAAAGATGAGGAGGCGTTTTGTTCCTCAAGATTATGAGCAAGGTAACTTCATAAAGATGCATACTTTAAGGCAAGATCGAATATCAGTTGAAGAATATACATCTGAATTCCTCAATTTGATCACCATCTGCGATCTAGCAAAAAAGGAGGATCATCAAGTTGCTCGTTATGTTGCTGGTCTATATGAAAGAATAAGGGAAAAGGTGGAATTACAACCTTATTGGACCTTTGAAGAAGTTTGCAAGGTGGCATCTAGGGTTCAGAAGCAATTTTTGAAAAGACCAAGTACTTTTTTGAAACCCTTTGTGAAGAAAGAAGGTGCCATTGTTTCATTTAAACAAAATTTCAATTCCACTTCAAAACCTCCTCCATATATCAAGGATAAAGGCTCTGCTACTAAGCCTCCACCCCTTGATCAACGCACATGTTTCAAGTGCAAGGGTCAAGGCCATATCCAGAAGGATTGTCCTTATTCAAGGGTTCATACTACTAGAAATTGGGCAGATGATGAAAACTTTGAAGAAGAGGAGAATGAGCAACAGGAGGATGGCAGAAATTTTGATACTCAGGAAGAGGAGATTGAGGAAATTGCTCCTGAGGTGCATGGCTAGAGTTTAGTCCTCCGAAGGGTTTTGCAATCTAAAGTTGTGCCACCTACAGAGAATCAGAGGGATAAAATTTTCATCACTAGGTGCAATGTTCTAGGGAGATTATGTGATCTGATAATTGATTCAGGTAGTTGCACTAATGTAGTCTCCATAGTATTGATCAACAAATTGGAGATTCCTACCACTGAACATCCTCAACCGTACAAGTTACATTGGCTCAATAACACAAGTGACGTCAAGGTGAACAAACAGGCTCTGATTAGTTTCAAGATTGGAAATTTCGAGGATCAGGTGCTCTGTGATGTGTGTCCTATGGATGCGTGCAATATATTGCTTGGATGACCATGGCAATATGATAGATTCGTACAGTTTGATGGGAGAACAAACATATACATCATTAGGAAACAGGCACAAGGAAAACCAGTTGCGCTGAAACCTTTAGAAAGTTCGAAATTTTCGAAAGATGTGAGTAATAAGAAGGGTGTTTTGTTGATTGATGAGAAAGTCATGGTGCAAGAGGTAAAGAATTGTGATAAGTGCTATGTGTTGATGGCTAAGGAAGTGCAAGAAAAAGCAACGAGCATCCCTCGTGAGTTGCGCCCATTATTGCACAAATTTCAAGACATATTTCCTGAAGAATTGCCACCATGGTTGCCACCCATTAGAGGAATTGAACATCAGATTGATTTGGTTCCTAGAGCTCAAATTCCTAATAATCCAGCTTACAGGTGCAATCCAGAAGAAACAAAAGAAATTCAAAGACAGATTTAAGAGTTGATGGCAAGAGGATATGTTAGGGAAAGTATGAGTCCATGTGCAGTACCAACATTGATTGTTCCTAAAAAGGATGGATCATGGAGAATGTGCATTGATTCTAGGGTTGTGAATAACATCACCATCAAATACAGGTTTCCTATTCCTCGATTGGATAATTTAGTGGATGAATTGTTTGGCTCACAAATATTTACCAAGATTGGTTTGAGGAGTGGTTACCACCAAATCAGAATGAAGGAGGGTGATGAATGGAAAACAGGGTTCAAAACTAAACTAGGACTCTATGAATGGTTAGTTATGCCTTTTGTACTTACTAATGCTCCTAGTACTTTTATGATATTGATGAATGAAGTTTTGAAGCCTTTCATTGGAAAGTTTGTGGTTGCATACTTGGATGATATATTGGTATATAGTGCAAGTGTGGAAGATCATCTGCAGCATCTAAGAGAAGTGTTTGAAACTTTGAGAAGGCAGAAGTTGTATGCAAAGCTCGAAAAGTTCTCGTTCATGATCCCAAGTGTGACGTTCTTAGGTTACATTGTTTCTAAGGATGGCGTTTCAGTTGATCCTTCGAAGGTGGAAGCTATTAAAACATGGCCAGTTCCAAAATCCGTGACTGAGGTGCGTGCTTTTCATGGTTTAGCTTCTTTCTATATAATATTTGTGAAGAATTTCTCTTTTGTAGTAGCACCTATGACCGATCGAGTGTGTCAAAAAGAACAAAGAGAAGTTTGAATGGACCAAAGATGCGCAAAAGACATTCGAGTTGGTGAAGAAATTGCTGTGTCAAGCTCCTATCTTATCTTTGCCAGATTTTTCGAAACCTTTTGAAGTTGAGACAGATGCTAGTGGCGTTGGGATTGGTGCAGTATTGGTTCAAGGTAAACGGCCTATAGCTTATTTCAGTGAAAAATTGAATGGAGGAAGGTTGAATTACTCTACCTATGACAAAGAGTTCTATGCTATTATTCGAGCATTGGATCATTGGAGTCATTATCTGCGTCCAAGTCACTTTATATTGCATTCTGATGATGCGGCTTTGAAGCATATCAATGGCCAACATAAACTCAACCCAAGACATGCTAAGTGGGTTGACCTTTTGCAATCTTTTCATTTTTCGTCAAAGTATAAAGAAGGCAAATCTATTGTGGTTGCTAATCCTTTATCAAGGAGGTATGCTTTAATTGGTGTCCTTAATTTCAAATTGCTTGGTTTGGAGTTGATTACACAATATTACGAGCAAGATGGAGATTTCGGACCTATTTATTCACAAATTTCGAAGGGTTCAATGGGATCCTATGTGCTACATGATGGATTCTTATTCAAAGGGAATCTACTTACCATTCCTAAGTGCAGTATTCGTGAATTACTAGTCAGAAAAGCACATGGGGGCGGAATTGCAAGTCACTTTGGTATTACAAAGACATTGACAATGTTGCAAGAGCATTTTTATTGGCCTAGAATGATTGCTGATGTGGAAGGAGTAATATCACAATGTGTTGTTTGTCAAAAAGCCAAGGCATCCTTCCATCAAGGATTCTACACACCATTGCCAGTGTCAGAAGCTCCTTGGGATGATATTTCTATGGATTTTATAGTAGGATTGCCTAGAACTGCAAGGCAAAAAGATGCTATAATGGTTGTGGTTGACAGGTTTTCGAAGATGGCTCACTTCATACCTTGTCACAAGACTGATGACGCTGTCAATGTTGCAGAACTGTATTTTCGAGACATTGTTAGGTTACATGGAGTTCCGAAAACAATTGTCAGTGACAGAGACACGAAATTCATGAGTTATTTCTGGAAACCATTGTGTCGTTTGATAGAGACTAGGTTGCTCTTCAGTACTTCTTATCATCCACAAAAAAATGGTCAAACTGAGGTCACAAACAGAACCCTAGGCGTTCTACTTCGTGGTTTGGTAAGTAAGACACAAAAATATTGGGATTTGAAGTTAGCTCATGCAGAATTTGCTTATAATCGTTCACCTACATATGCAACTAAACATTCGCCTTTTGAAGTTGTTTATGGAATCAGTCCCAAGCTACCTATTGATTTCGTGGCTATTCCTAAAGGTGAGCTCGTTCACAAAGATGCTTTAGCTAAAATTGAATACATGCAGGAATTACATGCACATGTTAGAGCAAGAATTGAGCATGTGAATGATATCTACAAAACAAGAGGTAACAAGCATAAAACCACACACACATAAAAAGAAGGAGATTTGGTATGGTTACATCTAAGAAAGGAAAGATTTTCTGGTCAATGGAAAAACAAACTAATACCTAGGTGTGATGGACCATTCAAAATTGCGAGCAAGATCGGGGACAATGCATATAAACTCGAATTGCCAGGTGAATATGGTGTGCATGCCACGTTCAACATTGGTGATTTGTCTCCTTATGTTCCTGATGATCAACTTCGAGGTTTGAGGACAAACTCTTTTGAAGAAGAGGAGTATGATACGAAGCAAGATGATAACTTCGAAGGTTTGTTGATGGCTTCTAAGAATGATGCAAGTATGGGGGAAATAATGGCTTATGAGGATTCAAGGCTTTTGGGATCTTCAAATACATCATCATGGGTGTGTGTGGTGACACACGAAAATACTTGATCATCATTTTGCCTATGAGTTTTTCCCACTTCACTTGATAGGGTTTTCTCATTTTTGGCATTGAGTCTTTTATTGTTGAAGTGTCTTAATCATCATTTATAGCCCTATACACATGAAGAATGACTTCTTGAAAGTTTCTTGATTAAAAGATTGAATCTTGAAAGCTTTCTTGAAAATTTTAAGGAAAAACACAAAAATGCGCAAATTTGGACGAACATGAAGTTGCGTCACTTTGGACGATTTTTAGGGGATTTGGGTGAATCTGATTTATGTGTAAATCTGGTTGTAACTTGTTAATTATCTTGATTAGCAAGGTAAGAATAAGTTTGTTAGGATATTTTTCAGATTAGATAGAGTTTGTTAGGATATTTTAGCAAGTTGCATGACATGCAGTGATGATGTGACATTCTTATCTTGTGAGTCATTGATGAGTCACTAGATTAGGGTGAATTTTCCTAATGTTGTGCGTGTAAAATCATCTTAGTTTATTTAGGATTTGTTGATGATTATGACTATAAATAATCTCACCATTAGCTTGTAAAAACTTAGATTTGTGAATTCAATAAACATTGACTTTTTAAGTTTGCTTGTTTTCTACAAAACAAATAAAACCGAAAGGGAGGAAAATTTTCGAGTGTGTCTAATTTTCAAACACTTTGTGAGAGTTGGTGCTTAGGCTTTAGACTCTTGTGAGGATTGTTTTAGGAATTGAGGGTGCATTTCTTTAATCAATCCATAAAATTATTCGACCTAGATCGTTTTTCTTGGTGCTTGGCTTTAGAGAAATCCGAACTAATTTATATCGTTGTGAGTGGCGATTTTCATTATCAATATTCACATCAGTTTTTCCCTATGTAGGAGACTTTGAACTAGTCCACTTCTAGAATTTGTGGCGGACCACCGTTACTTTAATTACAAGGTACATAAGTACTAAAACAAACACAGGAGTTAGAATGCATGCTTGAACAATTCTTGATTACATGAAATCCTGTATGCTTGTTTTGAATCATGAATTTACGTGCATAACAAGTTTATTAGTAGCATGTTCTTAAAGTATGATGGCATTCCATGTTAAATAGTAATATGAATTTTTATAAGCTTGATTTGGAATGTCATGATCAGTTTAAATTGGCCAATAGTTTATTGATCAAGGAAGGAAGTTATTTTTAAGTAGGTTAGTTACTTAATCAACAAGAAATGTAGTTGTGAATTTTTATTCACATGATTAAAAGAAGTTATGAGCAATTAGTTTAGACGTTGCAACTCACAGTTTAATGTATGGTCAAGAAGAAAGTAAGTAATTGATGTGAATTTTGTTATAAACAAACGCTACTCACACAAGATAAACTTAGACTTCAAATTTGATAAAGCAACGCACCACAAATTCGAACTTCTAAGGCGAATAATTGATAGAATTTGATTAAAGCAAAGCACCCTCAAATCCTAAGAACTATCCTCACGTGAGATAAAGCACAAAGCACCACTCACTCAATCGAATTCTTCACAAGAATCCTCACAAAATTTGTTTACTTACGTGAAACAATAAAACCGGAAAACAACTTGTGTTTAATCAATCTAATCTGAATTTTATTGATGCATTTTACATCCTATTTATAGCTAAACAAAGCACACCATATTCGAGTATCATAAACAAATCCTAACTACCCTAGATTTATGGTATAACAAACTAAGATTAGGATAACAAGATAATCTTCCACAAACCGGATACAATCTTTGCACCATATATTTTGTAATCTGATTTCTAGTCTAAATCTTAGATATTTTGAGAAACAAATCTAAGGACCATATTTCCGAAAAACTAACTCAAGTTGACCAAGTCAAACAACACGGAAATCACCGTTGACAACGTTGCCCAAATCTTCAAAAATCCCGCCATATAACTCGCTATATTTCCCTTTGATTTTTGATGGACTTCCGTTTTCAAGAACTTCAAGAAACCCTTTAAGCTTCAATCTTTATTTCAAGAAACCTTCAATTCTGTGTTTCCCATGCTTGATTCCATCAACCATGACTCATAAACTAAACAAGAAAATCACAAAACACCATATGGTAAAACCCTATCAAATGAAGTGGGAAGAAAACCCATATAGCTCAACACTCCTAAACTACTAACTATGCTTGCTTGATATTTACGTGAGAAAGCTTGTGCATGTTACCATGCACACGTAAAAATCCACCCTAGCCAACCCTAGAAGCCTTGTGTCTCCATAAGCCACTAACTCTCCCATGGTTGCATCTTGTTTTCCACCTTCAATCAAACCCTCGAAGTTTTGTTCATTGACATTGATATTCGTATCAGTAATTAGCCACTCAGAGTTAATGTGTGGTACAGGAAGTTCAGTTTAATTAAAGGACACACATAAGATTAATTTTGAATCACCTTAAATTGAAATAATTAAATTGGCTTGCTTGATTTGATGCATGTCTTTATGTGATGTTGTATAAGAGTCATAACATTGCTAAACCTGTTAAATCACGTAAAGTGTAAGAGGGCTTGCATCAAAACTCTTGGAACACATATACCTTGAGTATAAAAAATTGGGGGGGGGGGGAGTTGTATGGAACAGTGATCTACGACTTCTAATAGGAGTACAAGACGTTGTACTCTTTTCTATTTTTAATGCGCTGGATATCCGTCACTTTATGTGACATAGTAACACCTTCTTGGAGTTGCTCCCAAGTTGGTGCCTAATAGGGCGATGATTTTAAGGAGGAAACCCGTTCGATGCAGGATCCATAATTTTAAATATAGTAATTAAATTAATTGAGTCTATGTACATGTAAAAAGGTCGTCAAAGGTAAGTTGAGTGCATGTTATATATCTTTTGGTTGTTGCATAGTCTTTAGTAATTATGTACTCAGATTTGCTGACTGTTTGTTTTGTGTGCATGGCTTTGTCTTGGACTTGGCCCTACAATGACCCACTTATGGTGAGTAGTGGTCTAGTAAAAGAAAAGCTGCAGGTACAAGTGGGCATAAGTCTTTTCATGATGGGTTGGAGTGAGAGCGCTTGCTGTGTTTTGTAGCTTTACTTTATTTTGTTACTTGAAAACTAACATTTATTGTGGATGTCGTTTTATTTCTAAAGACTCTTAGTTTTGGTTTGGTTTTTAAGGGCCACCAATATGGTTCAGAAGTGTAATAAGTTTAAAGTTGATTTTCATTTCAAGATGGCTTTGAAGTTAGTTTTAAATTGTTTTGGTTTTAAGACTTCCGTTGTAGTACTTTGAAAAATGCCTTAGCCGTTATGACGGTGGCGGTAATACTTTGGTTTTTCGATATTTATAAGTTTTAATAAATACAATCCTTAATAATAACAACATGTTTTTCCGGAAAAAATGAGAAGTAGGAAGTTAAGAAATTACAGGGTGTTACAAAGTGGTTACCAGAGCTTAGATTTTGAAAAAAAATAATTTTTTTTGGGGGGGGGGGGGGGTACCCTAAGTTTTATTTTTGGAAAGAGGAATTTCTTAAATTGGAAACTTTATGAAAATCGAATTTTTTCAAAAAAAATAGTAATTTCCGAAAATGGAAAGTTTTGAAAAATAAATTATGTGTGCAGGTATGCAAGGCATTCAGGTCTTTATTATGTGTTATTGCTTTAATACCATGTGGTGAGCTTGGGTAGGAAGTTTGGGCATGTAGGATAGACTTTTTTCTGTTCTTACATTAAAGTTCATGTTTAAGGTGTTGCTTATGTGCATAGTTGGGTGTAAAGAAAATTGTATGTTAGCCACAAGAGCTCTCTTTTTATAGAACTGCTAGTTTGTTTTGTTTTGTTTTGGGAAGGATGGACCATTTGTTTTATGTTTTGTGCAGGATGTCACATAGTATGCCTAGTAAAGATACTCAAATAAGAACTTTGGAGAAGAAAGGCTACGAAAGTCCGCCTCAATATGTCTGGAAAATACGGTTCTACTGTTGGCACATGAGTATTGTGTTGAAGTTACCACAATGGCATCAGCCTGACCATGTAGCAGCCTTAATTGTTATGTGTTTGCCCTACAGTTCACCCTATATAGAGATTAAGGCAAAGTTTAGTGATTTCCATTTTGTTGGAGGCCTTCCAAACTATTCTAAGTATAAGGATGCTGTTGGTCAGTGGGGTTATGATTGGAGGTTTCTGGAGGGGTATATTGCTAGGAAGGA
This sequence comes from Suaeda aralocaspica, assembly GCA_016808085.1. Classification (NCBI taxonomy): domain Eukaryota; kingdom Viridiplantae; phylum Streptophyta; class Magnoliopsida; order Caryophyllales; family Amaranthaceae; genus Suaeda; species Suaeda aralocaspica. Next base: position 11,672 of record PYUH01000715.1, on the reverse strand, counting down.
GCAGGATTATCAAGAAATGAATGGAAGTGAGGAGACCCCGCCCGCACCAAGCCCAGAAGGTAGCCAAGGAAGTGAAGACCTAATGGTGAAGGAGACTCCTACGGGTTTGAAGACTGATAGGTCAAGGGATAGTTCGTGTTATGAAATTGAGAACCCAGACCCAGTAATTCTTGTATATGTTGACTTGGTAACCGAATCTGAAGAAGAGGAAGAAGAATCAGATCTTGAGGAGGAAATGGAAGAGGAAGAAGAAGAGACAGATGAATAAATGGAGGTTGACACTAAGAAATGGAGTTCATACCAAGGAAATATGTGTTGTCAAGAGATAAGAAAGATAATGTTAATGTTTAGAGACTTTGTTTAGATCTAGTTAACTATGGATGTTTAATGATTCTAATGTTTAGTTGAACAGTTTAAGTTATTGTTTACATTAGTTTGAATAAGTGGCAGTGAGCCATAAGAAATGATGAGAAGATTTGAGAAATAAATTTATGATTTAAAGCGTGAAGTAGAATAGAACAAGCCAAGGGAATTTTTTTTATTTCTTGTGTGCTTTATTCTTATTTTAATGGTTGTGTAAACAATCAAGACAAAGTGAATCATTCACTCTACAAGAATGAAATTTCTTTTATGAGACGAAATGGGAAAGAGTTATATGATTTAAGTCTATGTTCTCCTAACTTACAGTTAGACGTAATTTAATATAAAGGTATTTTCCTCTACAGGATAAATAGAATGGGTGAACGTAACAACAATCAGCTGAATGAAGTAGTGAGGCAATTAGCTATTGTTGCTGAACAGTTAGCTGCCAGAGGAAATGGAAATGATAGTGACCCTGCTAGGGAACTCTTCAAGAAAATTTCTCAAAGCAAACCACCCACTTACCAAGGAGAGCACAATCCAACTGTTCTAGAGGGATGGTTGAGAGAGTTTAATAAGTTATTTGGGGCAATTGAGTGTCCAGAGGAGCTTAAAGTGAACCATGTTGTGTACTATCTAAGAGGAGAAGCTAATTTATGGTGGTCAAAAAATAAGGTTGTAATAAGGGCTTTACCAGGATTTAATTGGGATATGTTTCAGGAGCATATTCGTAATAAGTTCTACCCTTTGTTTCTTAAGAAGCAGAAGGCTAAGGAGTTTCTACAACTTAAGATGGGAAGTATGTCTGTTACTGAGTACTACTCTAAGTTCACATAATTGTCTCGGTTTGCTCCTGAGGCTGTAGCAACTGAGAGGTTGAAGGCTAGTCGCTTTGAAAGAGGGTTATCCTTAGATTTACAGTCATAATTAGCTGGACATATCTTTGAATCCTTTGATGATTTATATGGTAGAGCTTCACACTTGTATGCCATAGACCAAAATAAGAAGGAGGTATAGAAGGAAGGTGAGACGAGGGAGAAGAGGAAGGATGGTGGAGGAAAGTTCAACCAACAAGGGAATCATGGTGGATATAAGAGACCTTGTTTCAACAACTTCCAGGGTAATAGGAGAAACTTTGGGAAACCTAATTTTGGAAATGGGAATAGAACTCAGATGGCTAGTCAAGGAGCGCGTGTGTACTTTTGCAAGATGTGTCCTAACAATCACCCAGGAAAGGACTGCGCAGGGAACCTAGTGACTTGTCGGTTGTATAACAAACTTGGACACCGTGAGTATGAGTGCTTCTCTAAGAACAAAGGAAAGGAGGGACAGAATTCTCAAACTAGGGGGAATTCAGCTGGGGGACAACAAAAGGGTTTCCAAGGAAATTTAGGAGGAAAGGTGACATCTCAAGCCGGAAGTAGGAATGGGAGTGGGAATGGAGGAGGACACACTAAGACCTCAAACACTGGAAAGCTGAATGTGATGGCTCGAAGTGAAGCGGATGCTAAAAGGATGTCATCACTGGTACTTTTTCTATTCACTGTCTTCATGTTAAAGTTTTGTTTGATTCTACAAAACTCCTAGAAAAGTTAAAACCTGTGTTGGGAAAAGTAGATGCAATAGATATGTCAATAGTGTTACCTTCAGGACAAGAAGTGCAATGTTCAAGGAGATTTCAGGATGTTCCTATTGAAATTGAGGGAGTGGAGTTTAAGGCTAACCTAATCGAGTTTGATTTAGGTCACTTAGAAGTAATCCTAGGGATGGATTGGTTGAGTAAACATAAGGCTGAGATTCTATGTGAACCACAGATGATCTCGTTGATGAATAAGGGTAAGAAGGTGAGCTATTGGAGAGCAGGAAGACCGAAACACAAAAAAATAGTGTCAGTAATGAGGTTTGCTAGGTTTGTGAAGAAAGGCTTTCCAGTCTACCTTTGTAGTGTGAGAAATGTAGATCATGTTGAGACAGCTAAACCTGAGGATATTGAAGTAGTAAGGGACTTTCTTGATGTATTTCCGGATGAGATTCCGGGAATGCCACCTAAACGAGAAATTGACTTTACCATAGACTTAGTCCCAGGAACAGCACCTATTTCCAAAGCACCCTATAGGATTGCACTTGTAGAAATGAGTGAGTTGAAGGAACAGTTGCAAGATTTGTTGGAAAAGGGTTATACTAGGCCTAGTGCTTCACCTTTGGGGGCACCAGTACTGTTTGTGAAGAAGACAGATGGGAGTCTGAGGTTATGTATTAACTATAGGGAGCTGAATAAGGTGACAGTCAAAAATAAGTATCCATTACCGAGTATAGATGACTTGTTTGATCAATTGAAAGGAGCTACTGTGTTTTCGAAAATTGATTTGAGGTCAGGATACCATCAATTGAGGATTGCTAATGAGGACATACCAAAAACTGCTTTTCGCACTAGGTATGGACACTATGAGTTCACTATTATGCCTTTTGGGTTAACTAATGCACCAGAAATTTTTATGGATCTAATGAATAGAATCTTCTAACGGTTTTTGGATAACATTGTGGTCGTTTTCATTGATGACATCTTGGTGTATTCTAAGAGTAATGAAAAACATGTGGAACATTTGAGGACAATCTTGATGACATTAAGGGAGAATGAGTTGTATGCTAAGTTCTCAAAATGTGAGTTATGGTTGGAGAAAGTAGCATTTTTGGGACATATTGTGTCTAAAGAGGGAGTTGAAGTAGACCTAGCCAAAATTGAAGCAGTTAAGGAGTGGCCTACACCTAAGAATGTAACAGATGTACGAAGTTTCTTAGGGTTAGCAGGTTACTATAGGAGGTTTGTGAAGGACTTTTCGAGGAATGCTAAACCTATGACTTCATTAATGAAGAAGAACTGTAAATTTGAGTGGAGTAATAAGTGTGAAGAAGCATTTCAGACTTTAAAAGAGCGTTTGACTACAGCTCTAGTACTGACCTTGCCAGATGAGAGTGACTCTTATGATGTATATAGTGATGCTTCTAAAAACGGTTTGGGATGTGTGTTGATGCAAAATAGAAAGGTGATAGCTTATGCTTCAAGACAATTGAAACCATATGAGGTAAACTACCCTACTCATGATTTGGAGTTAGCAGCAATAGTGTTTGCTTTAAAGATATGGAGACATTATTTGTATGGGGTAAAATGTAGGATATACACAGACCACAAGAGTTTAAAGTACTTTTTCACTCAAAAGGATTTAAATATGAGGCAAAGGAGATAGCTTGAGTTGATCAAGGATTATGGCCTAGATATCCAGTATCATGAAGGGAAAGCCAATGTGGCAGCCGATGCCCTAAGCCTTAAAACGAAGCATGGAGTAAATACCTTGGTGGTTGTTAATGAATTATGTAAGAAAATAAAGAGATTGAGTTTAGAAATAGTGTAGGAGGGAGAGTTGGAAGGAATTCTTTGTAATCTCAATATCCAACCAACAATACTCGAGGAAATTAAGAAGAACTAGAAGGGAGATGTGAAAGCAGGAAAGCCTACGGATTTTAAGATTCATGAGGATGGAAGCTTGAGGTATAAAGGAAGGTGGTGTGTACCACAGAAATGTGAAGATTTGAAACAAAGAATCATGGAGAAGGGTCATAATACCGCGTATTCAGTGCATCCGGGAGTATTCCACCAAGAAAACTCAAGAGAAGGTTGAGACACAACGTCCTTCATCTTCAAAGATGAAAGGTGTGATGATTGAAGAAGGCCAGGAGAGATTGACTTTCCATGAGAAAGTTGAGAAATTAAGGAAGGACCGAACTCCATTGAAAACTCAATGGGGTGCAGTGAAGAGGTACCCTGTCACTCCCAGATTTAAACCTAAACAGGAGGTGGCAGGTAAGGAAGTTGGATCTAGCAAGACTCAAACTGATGCTAGAGAACTAATTGAGTTCAAGAAGGCTATTGCAAGTGATGCTCGAGAGTATTTGGAGCAAAAGAAATCGTCTAGCCGAGATGCCAGAGAGTATCTCGATGCCAAAAAGGCCTCTAGCATGGATACAAGAGAGTATCTGAAGGCTAAAAGGGCTTGGAAGGAAGGAGGCCGACCTGGTTCCTCTGAAGAATCATCAACTAGGGAGATGACTGACTCCCATCATGTTTCCCTGGAATCAGGAGAACATGCAAGTCTACGAGACTTAATTGAAAAGAAGAAAGCTGATAAGGCTGATCAGTGCAGAAAAGAACAAATGATCAAATACTGGGAGGATGTAGGCAAATCAACTAATCCTGGCCGAGAATCCACAAAGGCTGTCCAAAACCCTACGGGGGTTGTTGGACAAATGCCTAATAACACAATGATGGAATGGAAGACACCGTTCTCCATGTCCATCATGATGGCTCCACGTCCCAATAAGTTTAAAATGCCTCAAATTGAGCCATTCGACGGGACCACTGACCCGGAGGAGCATCTAGCCACCTATAAACATTTGATGTACTTCCAGGGTCCAGATGATGTGACCTGGTGCCGATACTTTCCGGCAACCCTGAAAGGAATTGCCCAGAAATGGTTCAATAGCCTCCCTGATCAATCAATTAACAATTTTTATGAATTGTGTACGATCTTTGTACATCATTTCATGGCAAACAAGAGGGAGAGAAAGACCAGCATGCATCTGGCCAAAATAGTGCAAGGAGAAAAGGAGTCTCTAAGAAGTTATGTGCAAAGATTCAATCTGGAATCTTTGCAAATCCCCAACTTATCTGAAGGTGTGGCCTTCGATAACTTTTTTAGAGGTCTCCGAGATGGAACTTTTAAATTTGATATTGTAAGAAGAAATTGTAAAACGCTGAAAGGAATTTTGGAAGAAGCTGAATGTTTCATTCATGCACAAGAGCTCTGTGCTTCCACCAGGAAGGACAGAAGAGATGATAGAAAGAGTGAATCACACTCTAAAAACAAGGATCAAAAGAAACATGCCACCTGGGCAACTAGGACATCAGGCAAGGGAGGAAACTTCCAAAATAAGAAAAGAAAGCCTAATGATGGTCCTAAGATAGAGTTCACCAAAGATCTCTATTCAGTTTTCAGGGAAATCCGCAATAAGGTTGAGATTGATGATCCACCACCCCTAAGAACTGCCAAAGAAGATAGGGACTCAAGTAAATACTGTCACTTTCACAAAGATACCGGGCATCATACTAATGATTGCTTCAATCTTAAGAGGGCCCTTGGAGTCTCTCCAAGGGAACAAAGAGTACTTACGGAGTCTCTCCTGAGAAGGATCACCGGAGATAGGGCATGATGCCAAGGTCAAGTTTCCAGAAGTAATGATCAGTGATAAAGACCGAGGCAATGTTCGTACACCACATGATGATCCCTTGGTGGTGGAACTGAAAGTGGCCAACATGAGGGTCAAACGAATATTGGTAGATACTGGCAGCTCCTCTGACATCATTAGTTATGGTTGCCTCAAGAAATTAAAATATGATGTGTCTACCTTGGAACCCATCCATCACCCTATTATTGGTTTTGGGGGAGGAGTAATCAATCCTTTGGGGACTGTCTCCCTACCAGTGAGGATAGGGGAAAAGGAATGTGCAAGAAACATGGTCGTCAAGTTCCTGGTGGTCAAGGAACTATTGGCATACAATATTATATTGGGACGGCTAACCTTGAATGCATCCAGAGCAGTAATTGTTACACATCTCATGCTCATGAAGTATGAGTGTAACAATGGAACTGTAGGAACTCTTCGTGGGGATCAACAAATGGCCAGAGAATGTTATATCACCACTCTTAAACCTACTGCTTGGGTTGAAGAGGTGGAAGAGCCAACAAAGAAGAGGAAGACCGAGGGTATGGCTAAAAATGAACTAATGGCCATTCATAATTTAAGCCAAGTAACTCGGCCTCAGGCAGTTGGTGAACACGAAGATTTCGTTATTGACGAATTCAAGCCTGACCGAACGGTCAAGGTAGGCCAGGCCCCAGACGACCATGTTGGGGGCAGAAATGAGGAAGCTGCTGTGAGAGTTCGGGGATGTCTTTGCATATGAGGTAGAGGAGATGCCAGGCATTGACCCAAGTATAGCTGTACATAAGTTAAATGTGAAAGCGGATGCTAAGCCAATTCGCCAAAAGAAGAGAAATTTGGGCGAACTTCGCAATAAGGCAGCAGAGGAAAGTGTGAATAAGCTTTTGGAAGCAGGATTCATTAGACCATGCCAGTATCCTGACTGGGTGGCTAATGTGGTTTTGGTTCCAAAACCAAACGGCACCATGAGAATGTGTGTCGATTATACTGATCTTAATATGCTTGTCCAAGGATATTTTCCTTTGCCAAGATTGACCGATTGGTTGATTCGACGGCAGGACAATAAATGCTTTATTAAGCTTTAATGGACCCACGCGTATTTCATCAAATTCCTCTATGGGAGGAAGATGAGGAAAAAACAGCTTTTGTAACTGAGAAGGGTCTATATTGCTATACAAGAATGCCATTCGGTCTTAAAAATGCTCCGGCAACCTTCCAACGTCTTGTAAATAATGTTTTCAAACAGCAGTTGGGAAGGAACATGGAAGCATATATAGATGACATGATTGTCAAAAGCAAGGAAATGAAAGACCATGTGGCAGACTTAAGCGAGACCTTCGAAACATTAAGGAGGTATAAGATGAAGCTAAACCCAAAGAAGTGTGTTTTTGGGGTCACTTCGGGAAAATTTTTGGGCTTCCTTGTGGATGAACGAGGGATTGAGGTTAATCCAGACAAAGTCAAGGCTGTGCTAGATATGACCTCACCTCGAAACGTTAAAGAGGTGCAAAAACTAACCGGATGCCTAGCAGCTCTTGGTAGATTTCTATCAAGGGCAGGTGATAAATGACATTATTTATTTGATACGATCAAACGAAAGGCAAAGACAGGAAAGGGCAGTCCGGTGTTCGAATGGACGGAGGAAGCCGAATCAGCTTTCATTCATTTGAAAGAGCACCTACATACTCTCCCAAGATTAATCAGCCCTATTGAAAAAGAAACTTTATTTATTTATTTGGCGGTATCAGATCATGCACTCTCAGCTGTCCTGTTAGCTGAGAGAAATGGAGTCCAACATCCGGTATACTTTGTGAGTCACGTACTCCAAAATGTTGAGATCAGATACGCTCTGATTGAAAAGTTTGGACTTGCATTATTCATGGCCAGCTGGAAGCTGAGGCCCTATTTTCTTTCTCATAAAATCATTGTGTACACTGATCAACCGCTCAAAAAGGCCTTGTCCAAGGAAACTTCTGGGAGAATGCTCAAGTGGGCTCTAGAAATGGACTCATTTGACATCACCTTCGAACCAAGGAAGGCTATTAAGGGCCAAGCATTTGCTGATTTTATAGTTGAAATGACAAGGCCGCCCATGGAAAAACCAAGTATTGATCACTGGACCTTATATGTTGATGGCTCATCCACTCAGAATGGATGTGGGGCAGGCATTATTTGTAAGTCACCTGAGGGTGACATCTATGAGTATGCCATGAGATTCAAATTTCAGACATCAAATAATGAGGCCGAGTACGAGGCATTGATTGCCGGAGTCAAACTATGCAGAGCTGCTGGGGCAAAAAAGATAGAAGCAAAATCAGACTCTCAGCTTATTGTGAGCCAATACTTGGGTGACTATGAGGCAAGAGATGCAAGTATGGCTAAATACTTGAATATACTTCAAGAGGAAGTCAAAGGATTAGACAAGTTTGAAATAATGCAGATCCCAAGGTCTGAAAATAATCAAGCTGATGCTCTTTCCAAGTTAGCAAGCTCTGCAGTGGGTGAGAATCCTCGAACAGTCTTCTAGGAGGTTAAAGAAAGAAGGAGCATAGAAGAGATGGAAGTTAACTTCATCAGTCGAGGAAACTCGTGGATGGATGAGATTATTGACTACAAAAACAATGGAACCTTGCCGAACGACCCACAACGAGCAAAATATGTGAAAGCTAGAGATGCATGGTTTGTTTTATGGCAGGGGCAACTATACAAGAAGTCTTTCACTCATCCACTACTAAAGTGCATCACCCCGGAAAAAGGAAAAGAGGTCCTTGAAGATATCCATGAGGGGTTTTGTGGCTCTCATATAGGGGGAAGAGCACTGGCAGAAAAGACACTAAGAACTGGGTATTACTGGCCAAGTCTGAGACATGACGCAATGACTTATGTCAAAAAATGTAACAAGTGTCAGCTGTTCAGTAATCTACCACAAAAGCCAGCCAATAATTTGAACCCAGTTTTGAGCCCAATACCTTTTGCTAAGTGGGGAATGGACATTCTTGGTCCATTTCCACAAGCATCAGGACAAAGGAAGTATGTCTTGGTGGCAGTGGACTACTTTACCAAATGGGTAGAAGCAGAGCCAATGAGAAGTATCAAACATGGGGATGTCAAATGGTTTATTTGGAAAAACATAATAACAAGGTTCGGGGTGCCTCAGTCAATGGTGTTCGATAATGGTCCTCAGTTTGAGACTCCGCAATTAAGAGTATGGCTAGAAGACCAGGGCATCTTAGCTCATTTTGCCTCAGTTGGCTATCCACAAGCTAATGGACAAGTGGAAGCCTTCAATAAGATCATTAGCACAGGAATGAAGAAAAAGCTGAATGCTGCCAAAGGTTTGTGGGCAGACGAATTTTACAATGTTCTTTGGTCTATCAGGACAACAACAAAGAACTCCACCGGAGAAACTCCATTTATGCTTGTATATGGATCAGAAGCTGTTCTTCCTATTGAAATGTGTGAGCCTACCCTAAGAGTTATGTTATATGACGAAGGGGCTAACTGGGAAATGATGAAGGCCACCTTAGACATGTTACCTGAGGTTAGAGGCAATGCTCTACTTAGGCAAGAAGTGTACAAGCTAAAAATGGCAAGAGAACATAACAAGAGGGTAGACCATAGGCCAATAAAGTTGGGGGATCTTGTGCTGAGGAAGATGAAGTCAATTGGGAGAGCTGATGAGCAGGGTAAGCTTACTCCTAATTGGGAAGGTCCATACAAGATAATAGAAGTATTGAGAGATGGAACTTACCGATTACAAACTATGGATGGATATGAGATACCCAGAACTTGGAATGCAAATAATCTGAAAAAATATTATTTATGAAATTGGTTTCAAGAAGCCAGTGTAAGGCCATGTGCCCACCTCTTTGATCCACGTTGATCAATGGGGAAGAAATTTCATCTTGTATTAAATCGGCTACGGGCCGCAATTAATGAAATTTCTTCTTTCTCTAATGTTAGCCTCTATATACACCTGTTTAAATAAGATGCTGACTTTAGCATTCGAGGGCACAGCCCCACACTTAACCATGAGTTAAAACTTGCTAAACAATTGCGAAAGCAATAAGGGCAGGATCCCTTAAGTGATTACGGATCACCAAATCAACTCTGCAGGCCCAAGATTCGGTCTTAAGATATAAATTCTTACTTTAAAACTAATAACAATTTCGATCCCTATGTTTAGGGGCAATCAATATATTTGATTGATTGATTCACAAGTAAATCAATCAAGGTATAAAGTTTGTAAACACAGGGATCTTATTGTTACCGGATGTGCCAAAAATTGATTTAAGCACATTCAATTAGGTCACCCAGAAAGGGGACTAAACACCGAATATGCCAAATATGGGTTTGCGNAATGTGCCAAATATGGGTTTGCACACATTCGATTCGGTCTCCAAAAGTAGACCGAGTTTAATGTTAAAAACACTAAGTTTGGCACATTCGGCCTCATTCAGTAGGATACACTCGGTGACAGCTCATTAAAAAGGAGCCGAGTCAAATAATAAGAACACCAAATTTGGCACATCCGGCATCATCAAGTATGAATAAAGTACATTGCGTCCGGTGCCTAGGCACCTAAAAGGACTAAGTCTAGCTGCTAATATGACTAACTAAGATACATCCGGCGTCATGTGACCATGCCGGATTTATCGAATTAAACTACAAACATTTGGCAAATGTTTGGCTTATCTAAAATTTACTAAGTCAAAGTTGACCCTCAATATATATTTATAGGGGTTATGACTGGTGGATGAAACCTTCCAAAGGGATCGTTAAAAAAAATTTCTAAGTCCCCAAGAATCTCTAAGTTAAAACACTTAGAACACCAAATTTTTCTAAGTAAAAACGCTTAAAAATATCTTCTAAGTAAAAATACTTAGAGATATATGAGTTGCTTTGAAATTTTTGAGAAAAAACCCTTAGAAGTTTCTAAGTTCAGGGTGAATCTCATTGTATACTTTGAAGTTAAATCACAACAACTTATACTATAAATCTTTAAGTAATTCATAAATCTTTAATCAATGTTTAATGGTTCATGAAGAAACGTTTTGAACAAAGTTATGTCTTATAAAGTTCANTTATGTTTTATAAAGTTCAAGGGTTATGAGTATTAAACTCTACAAATATCTCTAAGTAAAGACACTTAGAAATATTTCTAAGTATAAACACTTAGAAATATTTCAATGTAAAAATGTCTACAAGTACTTCTAAGTAAAGGACTTAGA
>PYUH01000714.1:597496-620055 GCA_016808085.1 Suaeda aralocaspica | reverse complement strand
CTCAATTGTCTCAGCCCCGGCGCCCCCCAAAAAACCCCGCTCCCGCATAAGGGAAATCAATTACTAACCCTAGATCAACCATAAGGGACTTAGTTATTCTATGAAAAGTACTCAATATGTCTCAACAATTGTCGATATAAGGACTCGATCATCATTCAAACATATTCCCCACTGGCACTGACTCACTCACTGTCTGCACTTGTATCTCAATCACACATTCCTCACATAATTCTATAGTAATAACTAGGCCAGCGACATTCATGCTTCCCTTCAAAATCAGGAATAATAGATACATAACTACAACAAATCAACAAAAAATTTCACTACTATGCTAACCTTATAATCCCAACTTAATTCAGAAACAATTTACCTTACAATTTAGAATCAATATCAACAAGGTACAATTTCAATTTTTAAATTTTCATGAAGCATAAATTAAAATCAAATCTTTCTCAAGCTAATGTCAATTAAAGTTACATTTCAATTAAATTAACAACAATTCATTTTATACCATAATGATTTAAGAAAATCATTCATCAACTTCAATCATCATCTTAGCTGATTGAAATTACAACCCTAACAAATCAAATTACATCATTCTATCATTCAATTAAATCCAATTATGCATATCAAATTGCATGCAAAAACAGATAGCTACATTAATCATGTTAAATTTAATTCCAATAATCAAATTCATAAAGTTTGATCTAATTCAAGCCCCCCATCAACAATCCCATGAAGAACACAATCATATAATTCAACACACCCCCTTAAGAACACAATCATATAAATAAACCCAGAAAAATCATCACAAATTCACACTCAAACAACAAAAATATTAAAAAAAAAAACGAACAAAAAACCATAACATACCACTGTAATTGACGAGTGTAGGCATGAAGTAAAATCCCAAAACTTTACTGAAAAACCAACCAAAAATCCCAAATTGAGAGAAATCAATAACAACAAACAAAACCCAGAAAATTAATTCAATAAAAGAAGCTTGAAATCCCTCTAAGAAGCCTAATCTTCACACACATCTCTTATGGTGATGCAATTGTTGAATGAGGATCGAGTCCCTTATAGTCCGACAATTGTTTGATAAAAAATAAGTCCGTTTTCATAAGACACTAACTATCTCCAAATGATGAAGGGACTCAAGTGATGACCATGGTTGTTTGAGTTGCTCAAAGCTGTTGATTGTCAACTACTTGTTGTAGTAGCCAAATTAAACAACTATGGTCAACATCATTGAGGTTTGAGTTGCTCCAGGCTTAAAAACCTGTTGAAGTAGCCTAACTCGAATGGTGGGTGATCGTAACCACTTCCCTGATGGAGATTATGTATATAAACATAAACATATATAGTATGTTTACAAATGAGTGAGTGATAGTCTTGTTTTGTTGCTATTATTGTTGTTGTCTGGTTATTTGTGAGTTACTGAGTTGAGTTGCTTCCGTTGCTGCCACTTTTGAGTTGCTGCCCTTGCTGCCACTGTTGCTGTGTTGCTGCCGCTGCTGTCACTTATCTGCATAATGCTCTTTGAAGTGTTTTTTGTAATATAATTGTAATTGAGGTTGAAAATATTAATTATTATGTATGTATAACATTTGAGATTGATGTTATTATTCTAATGCTGCTGTAATGTTGTTATTACAACTATTGTACATATACAAACATTCTGGCTACAATTTAGCATAAAAAAGCAAAAAAAAAAAAAATTTTTTTAGGTGGTTATGTGCTGCGGTTTTCTAGAAAACCGCAGCAAATAAAGCTTTTTTTTGGTGGGAAATCCCACTATTTACTGCGGTTTTACAAAGAACCGCAGCAAATAGTGGGATTTCCCACCATTTTTGGCCACCTTTTTGCTGCGGTTTTGCCTACAACCACAGCAAATAATTTGTTGGTTTACTACTGCTGCTCCAAGTGCTGCGGTTAAAAACCGCAGCAAATACCCCTAAAAAACCGCAGTAAAAGTGAATTTTTGTACTAGTGATAATAGAGAAAAGGAGATATTACTTGAATTGGTGAAATTTACCGAATCAATGTTGCCAAAAAACAAAAATTGAGAATTGTGTGCCAAAGAAAGCTAAGGAGAACTAAAACTTTTTCTAAAAAATTTGATATTGAAGTATATGTGAAGCATTAGAATGAAACTCCTCTCTAAAAGCATATTTAAATGCTAGCAATATGAAGAGTTTTCTACATCAAAGAAGAGGCCGCAACCAGGGTGTGGCATGTGATATTAGGCCGCAACTAGGGTGCGGAGTAGGCTGCCAATTTTCTTCGAAACACTTCAAATTCAAGCGGCCACAACTAGGTTGTAGCAAACTAAGTGATTTCCACAACCATGTTGCGGTAGATCTTCATGAGCAACTCTTTTGAAGCTTTTCACCATCATAAATGCCTTGATTTGTCCATTCTTTGATCAACATCCAATCAGCTCTACTTGCATCTCCAATAATCCTAGCAAAAGCACCTAAAACCTACAAAAACAAAGCAAAATACACTCGATCTAGAAGAACAATAACAAAGTATAAAGCATAATGGTTCAAAAAGGTTGAAACTATGGGAAAAGTAAGATGAAAACACACAAATTTAGCATAGAAATATGAGTATAAAATAGTGTTATCAAACTCCCCCACACTTAACCTTTGCTCGTCCTCGAGAAAAGAAAACAAAATAAGAAAAACTACTCTAGAAATCAATAAAACCTATACTCACTATCGTAGGAATTACGATCACTTTTAGCGTAAATGACAAGCCATTTAAACCTCCTAATCGCTTAAAAGGACGAGTGTGCTCTCGTGAAGATTTCCAAAGAGATTAACCCACAACTCTAAATCAAATTCAAAGCAAATGTTTTTGAAATCAACATTTCTCAACCAAGGACCAAGATAGAGATTATAGGGACGCTAATGTGCACTCAACCTTCATGTCCAAGAGAGTAAGAAAGCTATCTCACCCTTGAAAGAGTGATCAAAAATGAGCGTTTGAGGGCCCAATCAATTGTGACTAAAGATCTCTCACTCCATACCAAAACATCCCTCCCCAACCTCAAAGGCACAAGGCAGTGTGGCCTCTCATAGCTCGAAATGAGAGAGCTCAAAGATAATTAAAGTGAGTGTAATTAAGCAATTCTAGCACATGTCTCAAGAAAAATACTTATGGCTTCCTCCGTTATACGACTCAACCATCTAGAGTTGGAAGGACTTGTGGGTTGTAACGTTAGGCTTAAGGTAGGTAGGGAAAGAAATTTGGCCGTGGTGCTCTTCCTAGTCAAGTGAAACTTTACAAAAAAAGAGCCAAGTCAAACCCAACCAAGGGGAAAATGCTTCCCCCAACTCAATCACTACACACTGACAAGGAGCCAAAATCAACTATACACAAACCCCTGTTTGCTTTTCTACCATGAACACTAAATCTTTGGGATTTTTTTTTCTTTTTTTTTTTTTGAACTGATGCAATTTTTTTTTTTTTTTTTTTTTTTTATAAATTGGGTGTTATGATCTAAAAAATGATTTAAAAACANCAAATGCACTAAACAAAACTCAACCACTTATCAACATTGAAACTTAACAACTTTACAAGTATAGCTCTATTCCACTTGACACTAATGGTAACTCAAATAAAATTTGGCTAAGGCTCATAGAGTTGGCTAACAAGAAGTGGAAGCTCAAATGGGTTGCAAATGTTAATGAAAACCCAAAATCCCAATTTTATTGAAGGAAAATAAAACAAAAAAGGTGCATGAAATGAAATAGAGTTTTTTTGTCTCAAATTTCCCCCAGATGAATGCCTTCATCATCCCCTAAATCGGTTCTGTCAAAACCTCGGAAAACCATGAGTATGCAAACAGCCCAATAACAACATATGCTAGACCCTCAAGTGTGTTTATGACTTTTAAGTGCTTAGGGGATCTAAAAATCAACTCTCACCTCACATGGTCAAAAGATCAAATACCACAAAGTAAGGCCTCATCATAGGTTGGGCTACACCCGGCTTGGCCTAAAAGGCTCACCACCAAAAGTACCCACAAGTGAGAGAATGAAAAGTCAAATTTCTACAAGTGACAAGCAAACCTCTCAAGCCAATCAAGCCAAACACACAAAACTCAAATCTAATCTCAAGAATCAAAGGTCAAGATAAAACCATTCATCCACTTTGCTTTGAAAGAATTAGAAAATATTTTTGTGTTTTTTTTTCATTTTTTGATTTTTTTTTAGAGAATAATTGTTGCTAAAAGAAAAGGAAAGGAAATATATACAAAGGACTATTAGTCCCCGGCAACAACGCCAAAATTTTGAAAGGCGTGTCGCGCACCTAACAAAAATAACCTAACTTTTCCTCCTAACTAAGTAGTCGGGCAAGTAAGGGTCGAATCCCAAGAGACTAAATGGTTCAAAGTGATAAATTTTGATTCTACTTTATACTAAGCTAGTAACAATTTAGAGTTGAGATTGATTAACTATTCTAGCACTAAACAAGACTAATGGAAATACTATGATAAAATTCAAGGAATAAACACACCTAGAGTTAGGCACCACCACTAGCATAATTGACACAAGCAATTCATACCCCAATTTAATTGTCTAATTGTTCAAGAGAAAAGGTAACCCTATAAAATACCACAAACCTCTCCCGAGTGTCTATGGCTTCCTTAATTTGCAATCAAGCCTACTCCCGTGGAATCATGCAAATCAAAGACTTTAATCACAAAACCCTAACTTTCTAACAATTTGTTCATCCTACTCCCGTGGAGACTTACATGTTCTTAATTGAAATATTCAAATTCATCAATACCCAATTCCCATTGTGATAAAGATAATGAATTCATAACAAAACCAATCATCCTTAATCTAGTATTGGCATAACCACAATCAATTAAGCATGAACAATCGACAATTAAATTGGGGATTTTACAAAATTGCTCAAGAATTAATCATTGCTAGGGCTTGATTTAACCCTGGATTAATAAAACTACTCACACAACATTGTTGAATAAACAAAACAAATATTGAAAGAAGGCATGATTAACAACAATAAAAAGAGAATAGAGAAAAGGATATATTACTTGAATTGATAAAATTTACCGAATCAATGTTGCTAAAAACCAAAAGTTGAGTATTGTGTGCCAAAGAAAATTAAGGAGAACTAAAAATTTTTCTAAAAAAAATTGATATTGAAGTATATGTGAAGCATTAGAATGAAAATCCTCTCTAAAAGCCTATTTAGATGCTAGGAATATGAAGAGTTTTCTACATCAAAGAAGAGGCCGCAACCAGGGTGTGGCATGTGATATTAGGCCGCAACTAGGGTGCGGAGTAGGCTGCCAATTTGCTTTAAAACACTTCAAATTCAAGTGGCCACAACTAAGTTGTGGCAAACTAAGTGATTTCCACAACCATGTTGCGGTAGATCTTCATGAGCAACTCTTTTGAAGCTTTTCACCATCATAAACGCCTTGATTTGTCCATTCTTTGATCAACATCCAATTAGCTCTACTTGCATCTCCAATAATCATAGCAAAAGCACCTAAAACCTACAAAAACAAAGCAAAATACACCCGAGAAGAACAATAACAAAGTATAAAGCATAATGGCTCAAAAAGGTTGAAACTATGGGAAAAGTAAGATGAAAACACACAAATTTAACATAGAAATATGAGTACTACATAAATGACTTTTAGCAACCCCCAAAAAACCATTGCAAAAGGTCAAAAAACAGTTGCAAAAACCTTTAGCAACGGTTATGTAACCGTTGCATTCTTTGGCGTAGCAAAAGCTTTTTTGCAACAGTTATAGCTAAACCGTTGCAAAAAGTCTTTTGCAACGGTCATTTAGACCTTTTGCAACGGTTACCACTAAACCTATGCAAGAGACTTTTTGCAACGGTTGTTAATGAACCGTTGCAATAGGTTTTAGTTTTTTTACCGCTTATACATGAAGCTATTGCAACGCCTTCTTTTTTTTAACCGTTGCTAAAGCTTATTGTTGTTGTTATAATAAAAATAATAATAATAATAAATAAATAAATAAATAAATAAATAAATACATAAATAAATAAATAAATAAATAAATAAATAAATAAATAAATAAATAAACGAATAAATAACAATACTGATAAGAAATATATATTAATTATTATCAACTAAATCTAAATACGTACATGATAAATTTACACAAAAAGCTATGCATAAGTTACTGTGCAACTATACATATTCTATATTCCTAAAATTGTAGAATTTACAAAAGCAAATAATAAACGAAAGGTATTCCAAATAAATTTACAAAAGGTGATTTACAGTATAATACTACATCTCCACACCAAGTTAATGCATTGAATATAAAAGTTTGAGCAGCTCCTAGGAGGTATTTCTTCATACAATTCATAAACACAACACCTGAAATAAGATTATGTAAAAGTTAATTAATTTATCTTACATAAAAAAAAAATAAAACCACTCACACATAAGCTACACTAGCAAAGCAAGCCCATGTCAGCATGAAATGTGCTCCAAAAACCTTCAAAGTTTCTTCCCTTTCACCATACTTTTTGAGTAGAATGTCATAGTCTGGTTTGGAATGGGTTCATGCAAATTGTAATGCCAAAAAACCAAGATCTGCCAAAGAAATAAAAACTAGAAATTCAGGATTAATTAAAAGACAATCAATTAAACTTGAAACAAAAAGCACCAAATTAAAACTAATGACTTTGTGAAGATAGAAAGTATATCAAGTGTCACACGAAAAAATCACCAAATTCACCCAAACTAAACATATTACCATTTCCTACTACCAACTTCGTTCAGATTAAAAAGGTTCGAAGAATGCATGATAAGAACCAAGAAAACAGAATAAACTGAATATTTTATNACAAGAAAACTGAATAAACTGAATATTTTATAACCTTGTGCATCTTATATTAGAAGCTAAGACATCATCTAGGAATACATTCATTATAGGAAAAACACTCTATAGTCCAAACTACTACCAAAAACGAAAGGGAAAAAAACTTCACTAATGTAAAATGAAACTATGATCACTAATTTATTTGGGTACTCACATATGGAGACGTATTTTGATGGTTGAGCGTAATATTAAAAAAAAACTTCACTAATGTAAAATGAAACTATGATCACTAATTTATTTGGGTACTCACATATGGAGACGTATTTTGATGGTTGAGCGTAATATTGAGTATTGGCACAAACCTCCAGCTTTTCAATCAAAGAACACCTTTACTTTATGAATCTTTACATTATCCTTCAATATGTTCATTAATTATGACTTGCATATTGTAACTAGAAATTCAAAATAAAGAGTCTCTATAAAAAAAACAAATAACATTGTTTTTGTAATGCACATGAGTTGTATAAGGGCAATAGCAATAATAAGATAAATAATGTTACTTGTTTGTAAGAGTCTGATTTACAAACTGTCATACTATTACAAAAACTAAGATCCTTAGTGTTTTCCTCATATGAAATTGGACAAAAACAAAACTACGGTTCAGAACTCCCTATTTACAAACAAATGATTAAAAATAGTAACATACCAGTTTATACAAAAGGATCTTATTTACACAATCCATTAAACAGATAATCACTAGTACAAAAATCGACTTTTGCTGCGGTTTTTTTAGGGGTATTTGCTGCGGTTTTTAACCGCAGCACCGCAGCACTTGGAGCAGCAGCAATAAACTAGCTTATTATTTGCTGCGTTCAACCGCAGCCAAAAAAAATGGACTTTGCTGCGGTTGTAGTCAAAAACGCAGCCAAAAAAAAGGGCAAAAATGGTGGGAAATCCACTATTTGCTGCGGTTCTTTGTAAAACCGCAGCAAAGTGGATTTCCCACCAAAAAAAAAAGCTTTATTTGCTGCGGTTTTCTAGAAAACCGCAGCAAATAACCACCCAAAAAATAATAAAAAAAATTTTTTTTTTGTTGCTTTTTAATGCTAAATTGTAGCCAGAATGTTTGTATATGTACAATAGTTGTAATAACAACATTACAGCAGCATTAGAATAAAACATCAATCTCAAATACAATTATAATACAAAAAAAACACTTCAAAGAGCATTATAACGGCAGCATCTCAACAGTGCGGCAGCAAAAGAAGTGTGGGAGGCACCTATTAACAATTAAGCATCAGTGAAAGAAAAGCAACTAAAGATAAAGGATAATGCAAATGTAAAGATAGGATGATGGAAAACTCATTTAATAGTGGCAAATCAAGATAAAGATAGCATGAAGCTGACGAAGGATTGCACCACATAGATGTAAAACAGCAAAAATATAAAAAGAAAATCCACATAGATGATAAATAAGAGAGAAAAGAGCAGTGGCAAACAAATGGCAGAGCAGCCTCCTATTTCTCTTGCCGAGAATAGTTGCACTAAGTAACGAATATAAGGAGTACAAAATATGCATGTTTAAAATGGCATACCATGAACCAAGAATTCAAAACCATCCTATAAATGGCACATGAGTTTTGAAAAGTTAGTGGAAGAACTGAAGGTTACCAAAGATTCACAAAACATGTTCTGGCCCGATTTCTGAAGCTGAAAAGCGTTCAGGTAGAAGCCATGTCATCCCTAGACAAGATTGATAAACAAAGATGTCAACAAACACACAAAATTACGTTCAGTAGATACCGACACCCTTGGAAAAAAAAAAAAAAAACCCATAAGCTGCCAAATCGCAATCCGCGAGAAAAGTAGCAACAATAGAAGAAAAGAGAAACAGAAGTTAGATGAGAGCAGACAGGAGAGAGAATAAATTTTCTACAACCAATGGAAATGAAAGCAATTATTCATTTCTTGGGAGATTCTAATTAGTCCCAGCATTTTCTATTCCCTTGTCATAGCTATCAAGACTTAAGCTTATCAGAAACAGAGGAGTTGAAAAGAGGAGTGTTCTTAATGAGACCTTGGAAGATAACATGAGAGGAAAAATCACTCTTCAATAGAGTCAATCTCTACCACAGATAGAATCAACTCTCTCAATAATAGAGCAGGTTGGATCATGCAGGAGTTGATTCTTACCCCAAAGTTCAATAGGTCACATTTTTATATCTAAATCCACTAAAACTCAGAAAATCCATTATAAAGAATCTGATTTAAAAACAAAGAAACATCAAAATCGAAAATGTAAACAAAAAAATATGATATGTAATAATGAATCAGAAAATCCAACTAAATGAATAGCAAAAATCCATCAAACAAAGAACATAATGAATCTGTAAAAACATAATCACACTAATGCACGCATGTAAAGCTTCACAGATTTAAAAATAAAGTCATTAACAAAAATTGATTCAGTCAGTCACTACAAATCGAAAACATAAAATTAAAAAAAATTCAAAACCAAAAAACAGCAACAACAAAAAAGATAAAATCGAAACTAACCACCTGAAATCGCTCCAAAAACCACCAGAATGCCTCCAAAAATCGCCTCTAAAAGCCACCAAACTCGCAAAAATTCGAACACAAAAATTAAAACACAAAATAAAGTTGAAAATGAAATATAAGACTGAAAAAGGAGAGGAAAATTGAAAAAGAGGGAGATGATATTTAGTTCTAAGATGATAGGCGAATAAGACTACAGGATATACACGAAATCAAGCAAATTCAAACCTAAAAACTGACAAATTAGCTTCCAGACAGAAATTAAACCTCTAGTTTTTATTCGAAGACTCAGGGTTGATGAATCCCCCATTAGGGGTAAAACGAGGTGAAGGAGAAGAAGATGACGCGGAAACGAAGCAGATGAAATGCATCACCGTCGCCGGAAACCTAATGAGAAAATTGATGAAGAAAACCTAAATAAACTACAATGATTGAAGAAATTTGATTTGATGAAAAAGAATGTTTGACTAATTTTTGGTGAGAGGCAGCCGAAACGGTTGAGGTGAGGGTTAGGGTTTTAGAGTAGAGAAGAACATCAGAGAAGATAGAAAAGAGAGATAGGGTTAGGGTTAGGAGGAAGAAAAGAATAAGGTTTTTGAAAGTTTTTTTTTTTGCTTTTATACCCCTCCTTTGGGCTGGGCTTGGGGCGGAATCTTGTTTAATTTTTGTGGAATTATTTGCTGCGGTTATAACCGCCCAGCAAAATACCAAAAAAAACCGTGCAAATACTTTACCCGCAGCAAATAAGTGTGTTGAAATATCAACAGTATTTGCGCGGTTCTTGAAAAACACAAAGAACGCAGCAAATGGGCGCAGCAAAATCCTTTTTCTACTAGTGAATAGGCATTCAATAAGCTAAATTCAATAATAATTGAAACAAAAAAAAATATTCTTTAATAGAACAGACACTAACTCTTAGTTCTTAATTTAACTTAACATAACAAGTACTAGCAAGACACATTTGTAAAACACAATTAGTATCATCAAATGTTATGATCTTTAGGATTTATATAATCAAATAATGAAAAAAAGATAGCTACCACCACTGATGTCAAAATCTAAGAACAAGAAATTCATTAAAATTCTAACAATGTACAAAGTTAAGGATGAACTCACCTTCAAATTGACTTCTCTATTTAGTTCAATTGATGAGTTAAATCACTGTATTCGAAATTCTGCAAGGAACTAAAAAAATTACATAGCCGTTAAATATATGCTAAATTGTCGCTAAAATAAAGCGATTTAAATGAGAAAAATCCAATGCAAAATGACCTTGTAAAAGGTGAAAATTGACAAATATGGAGAACATTCAGACCTTTAGCGATTTAAAAAGAAAAAAACAAAAAAATCATACCTTTAGAGTTCAACACAATCGCAATTAGATTTGCTTGTGATTTTGAAGTCATTCTCGTGTAATAATAATATCACAAATCGAAATTGTAATCATAACTCGAAAGCATAGTAGTAAAATTATAGCCGATATTCGTAATTATAAAATAAAATTGGGTTTTTGATTTTTTTGCAAGGGTTTCCCATCAATTCATCAAAAAAGGGAAAATAAGGTTTGTAACCATGGAGAATAAACCCTAACAGTACACTATGGGGAGAGAAAGGAGGGTGAAAATGGAAGGGAAGGAAGAAGAAAAAAGAAAGAAAGTTATGGGCATATCTGCATAAGGCTATATATATATATATATAACAAAAACAAAATATAAATGAGGTTTTAATACTTGAAGGATGAGCGTGACATCTCAAACATTGACGTTTTGACACTCCCAGTTCTCCAGGGGTATTGAACGCTCTTGTACATCATTTTTATATGAAGTATTATGTTCAATCAATTTAGCATATTTTGGTTCATTTCAGGAAAAAAGAACAAGGCCTAATAGAAAGAACAGATAATAAAGTCAAAGAAAGCAATTAGAAAGAGAAATACACTCCACTATATATCACTATCTGTAACCCAGAAAGAAAATATACACATTAGCAGAGTTGCTAAGAACTTCACAGCACAATGAAGAACAAGTAATAAGATATGCAAAACAAGTAGAGATTAAAATTTTAGAACAAATTCTAGAGGCTAAGCCAATTAACAACACATCTAGGATATATAGCAAATAGGTAACAATCTTTACAAAAATATTACTCTCATTGGTTTAATACTAAACAAGGATTAGGCTTCTATCTCAATTCCCACTTGCGACATTTGTTCAACATATTTCCACAATAGTTTATAAAAGCCATAAATTTCAATGTGAAATGTCATTGCTCAAATGCAACACAAAAAACATAAGTAAAGGACAAGTGGGATAGCAGCTTTCTTTCTATAATTAATGATGAGATAGTGGAAAAGGATTAGGAGATGAAGGTCTTAATCATAAATAGTAGGGAATAAAGTGAATAAAGTATTCAAAAGCTAAAACAGAGGTATATAGATAAACAACTCTCAAGCTCGTCACACAATGCATAGAACCTCTATCATAGCTACTTGGATGAATCCATGCCAATAGTACAAAGGTCAAAGGTAGTACCAAGCCATTGCATTTTATCAATCAAATAGCAAAATTATCGGCAAAAAGGAGTTGAAAATCAAATTATCTCTTGGTCCACCTCATGTGCTGCATAGATTTTAGAATCTCCCTTTAAGTAATTCTATAGCTTAAGAAGAAAAAATAATAAAAAAATGTCCTAGAAGGAAGCATTTTGCGGGACAGAACATCAACGATTTTAATGAAATAAAGTGTACAAACATGTAATAAACTACCTTTCCACAGCCGATGTAATGACAAACATACTGCCTCTCCCTGTGAATGTGGGAGTGTTTCCTTAATGCTCCAACATCAATGAAAGTTTTTCCACAACCATCATAGCTGCAAAGGAAAAGAACCTCTGTGGTTGGTTTGGGCCCAGGTTCTTGTACCTGTAGATCTTTTTCGTTCTCCTTCAAAGAATAAGTGCTAATTTGGCGTATAACGTTGAGTTCCAAGTTCTCCATCTTCCAACAAAGGTATTCCACTGCTATTACTAGCTGCTTAGCTACCGTAATTCTAATTATTATATTAGTGTCTTCCATTATAACTTAATAACCAAATATTTATAAAAATATATCACCCTCTCCAATTACTGGCTATACAAGTAATTATATAAAAAATCTCAAGAAAAAAACTTGACCAATTCACAGTAAGCCTTACAAAATCCTAATTTTTTACTTTTTCAATAACAAAATGCAACATTCAATCACATAAAAATCCACTTCACAATTACACAATTATGCAAACTTTTCAAAAATAGTCATGTAAATAGGTTTTAGAACTCGATGAAAGAACCAACAAAAAGAGTTATATGAATATAACTCTTGGAACTAGCACGGTAAGAACAATTAGCAGAACAAACCTTTCATATAGTAGCAAATAGAAGCAGAAACCTAATCTTCTATTTCCCAGTTTCCCTAATATTCCCCCAAAATTAGAATCAATAAAAACATTAATTTAGTTCAAAAATGACATATAAAAACAATCTCATTCAAAATCAAAAACGTAGAAAGGATTGACGAATTACCAACATAATCAGATGTTTGAAAGCCTAACACTATTTAAAGGAAAATACAAAAAATAAAATTTACAGTGACAAGACTAAACCCTAACATCTAATTTGGATCTCAAGCCAAAAATTTAATACAAAAGTAACTTGATTAATTTTCTCAAAATTCACCAACGATAGAACCCTAGAAGATTCGAATGGCAATAAAGAAGATATAGGGAAAAAAGACAACACCTTTGTTAATTTTGGTTGAACAATTCGCTGTCGAACAATATTTCCATTATTTCGCTTTCAGATTGTTCTGAAAACGCAATGATTTTAGCATAATTTTGTAATAATTTTTCAACAACTAATGAATTTGAATAAGAGAGTAAGAAGATGTTGGGGTTGAGAAGAAAAAATCAAACTAAGAGGCATGATGTGGTGAGTTTCGAAGATACTGAGTTCATGAAGAAATAGGCTTAAACGTAATGTTGGGTTTAGTAATAATATAGAAAGAGGACAAGATGGGGTGAAATAAAAGGCGAAGGTGAGAAGGGGAATGAAGAGCTATTGCAACAATTAAGAAAGTTTAATTAAGAAAGTAACAACTTCTTACAACAGCCATAGTAAAACCATTGCAAAACCGTTGCAAAAAGTTAAACTTGTTGCCATTTCTATACTANCGTTGCCATTTCTGTACTATTACAGTGGTATTTATGGAACCGTTGCCTTTTTAATTCTATTGCAACGGTTATATAAAAATCGTTGCTAAAGCTGTTGCAATAAGTCCACCCGTTGCAAAAGGGGGTTGCAAATGCTCTTTTATCTTGTAGTATATAAACTGGTGTTATCAGAGGGATCCATCATCCCTTCCACACAACCCAAACAACCTCTTTACTCGTAGAAATTTAGGACCGATAACACACGTCGACTAGGGTGTCCCTAACAATATTATGTTGAATTTTACTACCGACAAAGCCGTTGCACACCTATCAGAAATAATTAAACAACTCTAAGTAATGCAGCAAGGGAAATAGGGAACGAATCCACAGAGAGACAATTAAACTTTATTAATCCAAAAAATTCTGAACTATTATAAAGGGCCTTTGTATTGAGAATTATACTAGAACTAAATCAACTAATGACTACAACAATGAATAAGACTTGACGAATAATGAGAAAGGCCTACGACAAAGGTTCACTGTAAACCGACAATAAAATCAAATACGCTTAACAAATTGTAAAGTTTCGTAAACTAGGTAACACTAATTCTCTCAATTCTAATCTCCCTCGAAACCAAGATCCTCTATCACAATTTACTAGATTCTCTTCTCCTATTATCTATTCTATAGTCTATCATGGAATTTTTACCTCTCAGCATAAAACTCGACAACATCAAAACAATACAATGACACTTGATTAATATTCAATCGCAAGCAATAACAACAAATAATAGGAATTTAGTAAAAACCAAACGATAAATTAGTGGCTAACGCACACTTACATTGGGAGTTTAAAGACCCCCTAAACCCTACTAATCTACTCACTCATAACTAAATTAACTCAAACAATGGAAATAATGAAATTCATGATTCTAAATAACAAGAGGAAATAAATTAATTCTAAATAAATTAATTATAGAAATAAATTAATTAAAAAAAAGGAATTGAAAGAAATCGGGAAATATATTGAATGACTTGAATGTTAACAAACATGCTAAAAGATCCTAAAAAAAATAGTTTTGAGGTTAGAGAGTAATTGATAACATAATTTATGACCCATGTTACAAAAATATCTATACTAGAGTATAAAACAAGGAAAAAAACAAGTAAAGTTGGCCTAGAAACTTTCCCCCTAGTCAGATCAAGGTACGACCCCCGATCGGGGTCACGTCCCCTTGTTAACGCGTTTCAAAAGTGATATGTGCATCCCTTTGTTTAAACTAGGATGGTGCCCCTGTTTGGGGTTGTGTAATTCTTCTCTTCTTTCTTTTATTTTGTGCGCTACACTCCCCCCGTCAAATCGAGATCGTGCCTCCCTCGGGGTTGACCCTTTCTTGCCTCTTTTGATGACTTTCTTCTTTGAAAATTTGGCTAAGTATGATTTTCTTCAATTTAGCTCTTACAAGGCAATTTATTAGAGGTCGGGAAAGTTCCCAAATGCTTTTCCAAGCTCAATGAAACTGCTCCAACTCACTTGTAGCTCCAAATGTGGTAGAAAATGACCATAAACATAAATTCCTACACAAAATCAACCACAACATAGCTACATGATAGTTTCTTTTTATATATGATTTCGTACCCATGTTCCTTTTTGAATTTTTAGTATTTCTTTATTGAACTTGCTTTAACTATTTTTTAGGATCCGCTTCCTGCGCAGGAAGAGGAAGCTAGGTTCACGGATTTTTGGCTCTAACTTGGCTCTTTTGAACCGTTTCCACTGACACTTTCCTTGTTTAGTGCATTATATGTTGTTTTGTTTTTATTCATAGGAATTGTTCCTATGTAGTGGTTTTTAAGGGATTTTGAGGCTTGGCAAGGTTATTGGAGTCATGAGCATCATTTGGGAGCTTAGAGGGAGTTAGGACTTGATTAGGAAGCCTTTAGACGGAGAAAAGTCAAGTTTTGGAATTTCACATGTAAAGAAAAAGAGCGACGGAAAATGCATTCAATGGCCCTGGGTACTAATCACTGACCCCGGGTTGAATGCATTGGCCCCAGCCTACCCGGGGCCGTAAATCTTTTGGGTTTCTTCGGGGTTTTTCAACTTGTTTTATAATTTTATTATATAAAGCATACTTTCTTAGTCCTATGTACGCAATTATTACGAGCATTAGCCTAGGTTTAAGCTTTAGCTTTAATTCAATTCAATCAATCATTCAGTTTCCAGGTTTCAATTTCAATTTTCTACTTTATTTTAATTCAGTTCATTATTAGTATAGTTGTGTTTCAATTTAATTGTCAATAGTTTAGATTTCAATTTTTGCGCTACTTTTTATGATTATTAATTTGTTCAATTCAATTATGTCATTGCTTTTAGTTTTGATTGTCAATTCGATTCTGCTAGTTTTAATATGTGTGAGTATTTTCTTTTCTAGAGTTTTGGGGATTTATGAACCATCCCAATGAACTTTTTTTTGTAGTTGATTAATTTTATTTGAGACGTTCATGAATTCATGTTATCAATTTATATTGCTTTCAATTGAATTCTCGCCATGTTTAATTGTTAGTCTGATTATTGTCGAAATTGATGCCGAGAGGTAAAATTGCCACAAGTAGATCGCAGGGATAATAGACGAGTTTAANAAAAAAGAGTTTAAGCGATCGAGATCCATTAGAGGAGTTTTGAAGGAGTCTAGATTCAACAGAATTAGTATACCTTAATTCAGAGCATCATTAATTTGTTAATCGGTTGTTAATCAGTTATTGTCGGTTCCCAGGTTTAGTTTTATCTGGTGAATTCGTGTTTAATTCTTGTTTTTATTATTCGTTTGTTCGGTAGTTGATCACCAATTCAAAGACCCATTAACAAAATAAATTTTTAGATTTAGTAGAAAGCCTGTGTCTCTATGTGGATTCGATCCCTGCTTCCCTGGCTACATTAATTGGAAGTGTAGGTTTACTTTTGATAGGTGTGCGATTGCTAGTTCACTACACTCGAATAGAGAAAAACTATTAGCATAACGACTCCTAAGAGCACAATTAATACTAAAAACTACTCAATAAAAAGGAGTAAATAGTAAATAAAAAACAATTACATATAATACCGACAACACTCGCACAAGACATAACATGATCACCAAAAATGTCCCCCTCAAACACCCTAAAACAAGCAAAGCACAACATCAAAATAGAAAACAATGGAACATCCAATTGGTAACCAAGCACACAAAAATAAGTTAATTGTTTTAAGCTTAACACAAACCATAGATCGAGACTGAACAGGCTATCGCACACCTCTCAAAAATAACCGAACAACTCGAACTAATATAGCTAGGGAAGTAGGGATCGAATCCTCAAGGATGCTATTAAATTCTACTAGTTCTAATAAGCCTAAAGCGTGTAAGGGGCCTTGGTGGAAATTTCGGTAAATGGTTTCTAAAACTAAGAAGACTAAGAATTGAAACTAAGGGAAATGACGGGAAAGTATCAATTAAACTCTATTAATAGAAACCTAGGGCTATCGGTTCAATATGATCAATCAACAAACTCAATTAACGCTCACTAATCAATTCATTGGCATTCATTGAACTAGGGCTCACTAATTCTCTCGAACTTAGACTCCCTCAAAACACCTTTACCGGCTCTCCCTCGCATAAATTCGTTTTTGCCTATTATTCAGTGGTTTAATTGTGGTAATCTTACCTCTCGGCCTCGATTTCAACAATAACCTAACTTACAACTAAATCTGGCCACAATTTAATTGCAATCACTAGTAATCAATAATAGGAATTCAATTAGAAGCCAAGAACCAATTATAAAACATAATTTAAATTCAAGTCATGACCATAGATCCCCTAACCCTAGAGAAAATGACTACTCACTCATAATTAAGGGAACAAAAGCAAAATTGAAATCAAACAACATGATCATGGACAAAGAATTAATTAAAACTAAATTAATTACTAATAAAACTAAAGTAAGAACCAAAATAGCAAAACTAATTAATCTAAACTAAAAACTAAGAAATTAAAGAGAATCATGAAACTAAAAGAATTAAAAAGCATAAGGAAAGAGATTACCAAAATAAAGATTAAATTGCATTGATTGAAAGCTTTAATTCATGAACAAAGTAATTAATCCTAAAATTCTAGAGAAAATAATTAATTTTTGGATTCCTAGGTCTAAAAATATGATAAAAAATAGGTAGAGTCGTGCCCCCTTTACATAGAGTATATATAGTATTTAGGTTTTATTAAAATAAAACCCACGAGCAAAAACCACGAAGAAAAGCCAAATGGATCAAAATCTGTGTTGCCTGCGCCCGCATAGGTCAAATCCAATTTGTTCCCTGCGCCCGCATGGTGAATATTGAGTGAGTTCTAATACTTCTGATCTATGTTGCGGGCGCATAGGTTAAATGGGGATTAAAGGGTTGTGCTCGCATGAACCAAGTTGAGCAACATTTTGACGATCTTGCTTACTTTCGCTCAATTCTTCGAATCTCGCTCGTGACTTTTCGTGACTTGGCACACATCCCGAGGAAAGTACATTTTTACTCGTTTTAGCCTCCAATGACTTCATAACTCTCTATTACGCTCCTGTAACATATAAACAAAACCGAAAACCACGCGTAATAACCAAAAAATTAAAAAATCATAAAAGGTTCCAAAAGTCAACTAAAGATGCTAAAACCATTCCAAAACATAACTTAACATCGAAAGACAATATTTAATCATAACGAAGCCACAAACTTAACTATTTAGCACAAGAATCAACCGAAAATGAGGGAAAAACACAACATAAAACACNCCAAAATAAGCATAGGGGTCCAGAAGTAGTCAATTCCAACAATAAAACTCAACTGGGACACGAATAATCCATTAAGCCAATTCTCTNTAAAAACAAAATAGGCATCATAACTCAAGAGAACATCCGAAGACACATGGATCAAGGCTAGCCAACCAAGCACCCAATTACCTTCCTTCCTAAATACGGGTCAAACAAAACCAACCAAGCAAGTTTAATGAATTGATGACTAGAGTAGCTCACGGGTTGTCACTCCACACAATTTATGATGAGCTTATAACAATGAAACTCTAACCCTCACCTCCTAACCAAATGTGGAATGCAATGCAAAATGTGTTTAAATGCAATTTTAAGGACCCGAAACCCCCATCTCACACCTCATGCAAGTGTTTGAGGGTATCCACTCATCCTAAATGTCGACTCGGAANTCCGCAAAGCGCTTGTTTAAGGTCATTAGCTTGACAGTAATTACCTTACCTCAAGGTGGATCAAAGAGTGAACGTGAGCCCCATGTAGTTAAACACCCAAAGCAATTTGGGGTTATTGTTTGTTCAAACACCCCANAGGATTCATTTCACAATAACCATAGCGTGTGCACGAAGATCAAAAAGGACTTTTATAAGCCTGTAACGTGGCTAGGGTGATGGGTAGGATAAAAATTTGGGATAATGTGATGGAATGCGGGGTATACGCATATAGAATCAAGGAAAACAGTCAACAACTCCAAAGCAATCGTCAACATTCTCCAACATCCAATTCAACCAAATCAAACCAAACTTTTCTTTATATTTCACATCAACACCATAAATCTCATAATTCAATATCAACCACTATTTCACAAACTTTAAACTTCTTTCTTTTATTTCATCTTTTTTTTTCAACTTTATTATGCTTTCAAAAATTTTTTTTTTTCACTTTATTTTTCATGCATAATAAAACATAGTTTCACGACTCTTAATGATTTGTTTTTGCTTAAAATTCAATAAACAATAAACATAATCATCACACATACATAACTAGGCCATGAATAAAATATGACTTTTTAATTAACTACAACAGCCTAGACATTGGTATGCAGAGCCTTATATGTGAAACTTTATAATTTAACTTTCATCAATAACATTTCCACTATTTCACCATCAATCCTCCATAACACCCTTCAAAACTTTATTTTAACAACATCACAACTACTTCAACTCCCCCAAACCAAGTTTGGGCATATAATGCATTATGTAAAAGGGCTAATAGGCTTGTAATGTGGCTAAAATACAAATGAAAGGGATAAAAGCTCAAAACATGGGATCAAGGGAAAATTTAAATGTGGGAAATGAAATTCTGAAGCTCAAAAGAAGAAATGAGAGCCTTTTATCATGCGCAACATACACAAAATCCACAATTAAAGCTACTAGAATCCAAAGTCAAACCCAAGATCATAATTGCACCAGGAACTAAGCACACATGAAAAGAAAATATGAATGAATTTATATTCAAAAGTGGCTCAAATCCTCCCGTTAACACAGTTCAAGTCCAAGACCCAAGCAAGGTTGAGAAGAGTTGACCAATAAAAGGAAATCAAGCAATCAAATTCAAGTCATAGCCAACAAATCACACATGTGGATCCATCCGCAGTCAAGAGTCATAAAGTTCTCAAAATAAGCATAGGGGTCCAGAAGTAGTCAATTCCAACAATAAAACTCAACTGGGACACGAATAATCCATTAAGCCAATTCTCTATAAAATTAAACCTAAGAAAACAGTACAATTCTGTTTGGTCACATGTAAACTCCCATTCCTAACGAATGGTCCAAACCATGCAACAGTCCTAAGAAAGCAATAAAATTAAGCTAATAAAGCAATAAAACTAACTAATAAAATAGGAAAGCAATAAAATACTTACCTCTCCCAAGCCGAACTTAGCAATGTCCTCATTGCTAGAGGGAGAAAGAAACTACTAACCTACGGGTTTCCTTCCGCAAAGCGCTTGTTTAAGGTCATTAGCTTGACAGTAATTACCTTACCTCAAGGTGGATCAAAGAGTGAACGTGAGCCCCATGTAGTTAAACACCCAAAGCAATTTGGGGTTATTGTTTGTTCAAACACCCCATGTTCTTTGCTAGGAACCTCATAATTTGTTTTCTTCACTTCACAAGCATGCGAGGAGGACTTTCGAGGCTTCCGACGCTTCTTAGGGCGTGATTTCTTTTTCTATATCTTGATATGTCTCATTATTATCACTATCTCTGTCACCTGCAATAGAATCCAAAAACAAAGAGGCCTCCAGAAGATCTTTATCAAGGAATCGAGGCAAGTCATTATGAACAATCTCATTAAAAGTGTAAACTACATTGCATGACTGTTCTATCATGGGATTTTTCANCACAAACTTTAAACTTCTTTCACTAGTACAAAAATCCAATTTTGCTGCGGTTTTTTTAGGGGTATTTGCTGCGGTTTTTAACCGCAGCNTTTTGTCATCCCCTACAGAAAGAGTTATACTTCCATTTTTAACATCAATGACGGCACCTGCAGTATGTAGGAAAGGTCTACCTAGAATGATGGGGATATGAGCATCCTCATCAATATCAAGGACAACAAAGTCAACAAGAATAAAAAAATTTCCTACTCTAACAGGTACATCTTCTAAAACATCCTTAGGGTATTTTACAGTTCTATCCGCCATCTGCAAAGTAACATTTGTAAATTTAAGTTCTCCCATGTCAAGCTTCTTACAAATTGATAAGGGCATCACACTTACACTAGCTCCCAAATCACATAGAGCCTTATCAATAAATAAAGGACCAATATTACATGGAATTGAAAAACTGACTGGATCCTTCAACTTAGGAGGAGATTTATTTTGAAGGATCGCACCGCAATCCTTGGTGAGTGCAACTGTCTCTGTTACATTCAACTCACGTTTCCTGCTCAAAATATCTTTCAAAAATTTAGTTTAAGTAGGCACTTGAGTAATTAAATTAGTGAAAGACACGGTAACTTGCAAATTTTTAACTATGTCAAGGAATTTACGAAAGTGATTATCATTCTTACTCCTGGTTACCCTGTTCGGAAAGGGTAACGGCACCTTTGAGGGAGGAATCGTATCGGTAACTGAATCTGCTGCTTCTTTGATGCTTCCTTCTCCTTTTCTGCAGCTGCTTCCTCAAGGTCTTCAATAACAACCGAACTAGTCTTTTGTGTTCCATCTGCAGCCCTTTTAGCATCATCATCAGGCATTCCAGGACCTTCATAGTAAGTACCGCTCCTTGTTGCAATGGAATTGCAATGATCACGAGGTGGATTGCTTGATGAAGCATTTGATGGAGCAAGTTGAGGAGGAAGTTGGCCTTGTTGCCTTTGAGCTGATGATTGAGCAATTTGTGCTACTTGGGTCTCCAATTGCCGATTGTGGGCCTGCATAGCTTCCATGGCTTTCTGCATCTGCATCATCATATTCTTCAGTTCTGAAAAGTCATTGCTAGATGGCTGTGGAGGTGCTGGAGGTGGTGGTCTACTGAAACCCGGTGGTTGAGGTGGAGCAAACCGTTGAATCTGTTGTTGTTGCTGTGATACAAAATGTGGCTGCTGCTGCGGATTTTAATTTGAACATTGCTAGTATTCTTTTAGGAGAAGTATGGATGATCTTTCCAGCCAGGATTGTAGGTGTTGGGAAATGGGTTATTCTTGTAAGCTTGAAATGCACATACCTGCTCCATAGAACTATGACATTCTTGCATACTATGCCCAAAAGAACCACATAAATCAAAAAAGACATATGTAGCTCCCGAATGTGCAGCCATTGCAGCTACTGTCATTGGATTGGAGGATGGTGTGTTGATTTTGTCTAGCTTCTCATGAATTGCATTGATTTGTGAAGCCAAACTCTCATATTTGTCATTAATCACATGTTTTCCTCCTCTCTTATCATGTCCTCTAGGATTACCAAATTGAGAGTTATGAATAGCAATCTCCTCAATTAAATCATAAGCAGCATTGACTTCTTGGTTTATAAATCGACCACTAGCAGCAGAATCAAGCAAAGTTCTACTCTCATTACCTAAGCCATTATAGAATGATTGCACTAAAAACCATTTCTCAAGTCCATGATGAGGGCACATTCTCAATAAAGCCTTAAATCTCTCCCATGCATCATAAAGAGTTTCAT
>PYUH01000714.1:558717-587476 GCA_016808085.1 Suaeda aralocaspica | reverse complement strand
GGTTAAAATTGTAAGTTGACACTAAGTGTGTGCAGGTCTCTCCGGAGGATAGTACTTCCTTTGCAAAAAGCAGAGCCAAGTCATCCAAACGATAATAGTATATCAGTGTTTAGACCCATTAACCAAGATCGCGCTTTCTCCTTAATGAAAATGGAAAACATCGTAAGTTCGAGTAATCTTCGATACACCAGCTTGCTTGATTGTAGTGCAGTACTGAATGAAGTTATCAAATGTAGTCGGATCTTCTTTATTGTGCTGCAACTGAATTCCTTTCAACCATGTTCACCAAAGTAGCTTCAATTCGAAATCAGGGGCCTATTTCAGGAAATCGGTATCACCTCCAACTGTGCAGAATGCTAGAGTGAGAATAGATTTTAAGGCGCCGTTGCTTGTGGTGGTAGTGTCGGTGGTTGCATATCCCGTGGGGTAGGTTATTCTCATTGGAACTGTGATCCTGACATCTCTTCCCTTTGTCTGACTATCGGGAAATGTCAACTCAGCAAATAATTGTGTCACAATCAACAAGTGTTCGTTCGAAAGGATGCTTCTTCGTGATTCCACTTCCTTGTAGGGGCCCCGGATTTAGGGATCCCATTTTTGGTCAACTTTCCCAACCGTCATAGGTCAAGTTAGACCTAAAAAATTGGCTTAAGGAAAGGTGAAATGGACTTTTTAGAAGTATTTTGCAAAAAAAAGGAGGCAGGAATTTCCGCGCTAGCGTGGTAGCGTGACAGAGTTGTCACGCTGACTGTGCAGGCTAAAAATTTGTCACGTGCAGGTATAGCGGGCAAGCTTGTGACGCTCGACGTTAGCGTGACAAAGTCTGTCCCGCTACGTATTTGGTGTTTTTTTTGTTTTTGTAATATCTTTTTCGAGTGAGATAAAATATACGAATACGGAGATGCTAGTAAGGAGTCGCCAATGAGTTTTAGGAATCAAACTCATAAACCGTGTATTTAGATTGATTACGATGGGACACGAATACGGGACGATAATCTAAATTGCACGAATACCCTTCGATCCCATGGGATGACTCCAAGTTATGATCTTACGAACCAAAGTTGGATTCGGGGGTGAAGGTACTAATATGGCGGAGTGCGTCATATTAGCCCGTAGGCGGCATTACTAGTTTTCTTCTCAATTATACACAAATTATTATAAGAACCACAAAATAATAATTTACAACCTAACACAAAAATACTATTATAGGTGAAATCACATAAAACCTAATAATTTAGTCAATATCGTCTGAAATATAATCAAGGTTCCTAGCATGATACAATTCCAAAAATATCTTAGTTTAAGTGATAAATAATTCATAAGCCCTTTAACAAAAACAAATGATAAAGCGGTAAATGATTCGGAAAACAACAACAACAAATCCACAAGTTGATTTATGGGCTTTCAGGAAACGTACCACTTCCGTATGAAGATTGGAGTGTCAGTGTTAATTGGGCACAGTCGAATTATTGTTTCAATATTATCAAAATTTGTAGCAACTTTTTAAAATAAATAGCAAATAAATAATAAATAATTATTATAAAAAAATAAGGGTGTTTAAAAGCAATAATCGGATTAATTAGTATGAGGGAGAGAATAAGTAAAAAAGTTTTTGAGAAATGAAGGTTTTTATACAGCAGTGGGAACCCTAATCGCGTGGGTGCTAGGCGAGTACGCCGAATCGCGCTGGCAGTAGGGCAGAGAAACCCTACAACACTACTAGGGTAGCGTGCTAACTTAGTCACGTGAGCTGTCAGCTGACTAATTAAGCGGGCTACGTTTTTTTTTTTGGAAGATTTTTTTTAATTTAATTTATTTTATTTTATTTTATTTATTTATTAAAAATAAAAGAGGCATTGGGTAAAAGGCCCGTTAAAAAGAATGGAAATTTTATAATATCCGAGATTTATTTTATGCCCAAGTATACTCGATTATCCAATCTTTTAGGAAAATGAGTTTTTTAATCATCATAGGTCCTGCCGCGGACAGGGGGACTAAATTAGGTGTCTACAGCAGCCCCCACTTTGATTGTCTGAGTAAGGACGACACCATCTGTAGAAGTTATCGAATCGTTTTTCGAGGCTTCATGATCAGAGCCATGAGCTTCTCATTGAAACCAAGGGGCGTAGCAAATTTAGAGAGCAAAGGCTTAGTTGGGATAAGGTTCTATCTTGCTCGGTTGCTTAGAGACCATGGGCCCCACCAAGTCAATAGTTCCTCCCCGAAATGTAGAAGTATCACGGTAATCCTAAGGCATGTTTCAAACACATGGAGGCCAAGTGTATGTTACATGTATGTAATATGACTAAAAAAAATGCAAATGTAAATATAATAAGTGTATAATTTGAGAGAAAATTTTCAAGTCTCACCCTCTTTTAGTCCCCAGCAGAGTCGCCACTGTAGGGGCCCCGGATTTTAGGGTCCCAAATTTTTTGGTCACCTTTCCCAAACCGTCCATAGGTCAAGTTAGACCTAAAAAATTGGCTTAAGGAAAGGTGAAATGGACTTTTTTAGAAGTATTTTGCAAAAAAACAGGAGCGCAGGAATTTCAGTCGCGCTAGCGTGGTAGCGTGACAGAGTTTGTCACGCTGACTGTGCAGCGCTACAAAGTTTGTCACGTTGCAGGTATAGCGCGGCAAGCTTTGTGACGCTACGACGTTAGCGTGACAAAGTCTGTCCCGCTACGCTATTTGGTGTTTTTTTTTGTTTTTTTAATTATCTTTTTTCGAGTGAGATAATAATATACGAATACGGACGATGCTAGTAAGGAGTCGCCAATGAGTTTTAGGAATCAAACTCATAAACCGTGTATTTAGATTGATTACGAATGGGACACGAATACGGGACGATAATCTAAATTGCACGAATAACCCTTTCGATCCCATGGGGATGACTCCAAGTTATGATCTTACGAACCAAAGGTTGGATTCGGGGGTGAAGGTACTAATATGGCGGAGTGCGTCATATTAGCCCGTAGGCGGTCATTACTAGTTTTCTCTCAATTATACACAAATTATATAAAGAACCACAAAATAATAATTTACAACCTAACACGAAATTACTGTTATTAAGGTGAAATCACATAAAACCTAATAATTTAGTCAAATCGTCGTTAAGATTAATTCAAGGTTCCTAGCATGATACAATTTGTCCAAAAATTATCTTAGTTTAATGTGATAAATTAATTCAAATTAAGCCCTTTAACAAAAACAAAATGATAAAAGCGGTAAATGATTCGGAAAACCAACAACAACAAATCCACAAGTTTGATTTTTAGGGCTCTCAGGAAACGTACCACTTCCCGTATGAAGATTGGAGTTGTCAAGTGTTAATTTGGGCACAGTCGAATTATTGTTTCAATATTATCAAAATTTGTAGCAACTTTTTTAAAATAAATAGCAAATAAATAATAAATAATTATTATAAAAAAATAAGGTTGTTTAAAAGCAATAATCGGATTAATTAAGTATGAGGGAGAGAATAAGTAAAAAAAGTTTTTGAGAAATGAAGGTTTTTATAACAGCGTGGGAACCCTAATCACGCTGGGCTGCTAGCGAGTACGCCGAATCGCGCTGGCCCAGTAGCGCAAGAAACCCTACAACACTACTAGGGTAGCGCTGCTAACTTAGTCACGCTGAGCTGTCAGCTTGACTAAATTAAGCGCGCTACGTTTTTTTTTTTTTTTGAAAGATCTTTTTTTTAATTTTATTTTATTTTATTTTATTTTATTTATTTAAAATAATAAAAGAGGCATTGGGATAAAAGGCCCGTTAAAAAGAATGGAAATTTTATAATATCCGAGATTTATTTTTATGCCCAAGTATACTCGATTATCCAATCTTTTAGAGAAATGAGTTTTTTAATCATCATAGAGTCCTGCCGCGGGACAGGGGGACTAAATTAGGTGTCTACACCTTCTACGACTCCTCTTATGCAACGATCTTTCCGGTTCAGGATCAATCGAAACCGGCATACAACCTAATACCTGCACACAATCGAAACTCGAAACCGAAATGAAAACTACCTCAAAGAACGTGAAGGTTCCTTGAGGTGAGAAAATAAAACTGCAAATAAAGATAAAAGAACACTTTAAACCCGACTAATAGAATTAAAAATTGCTCCCCCGGCAACGGCGCCAAAACTTGAACAGGCTATCGCACACCTCTCAAAAATAACCGAACAACTCTAACTAATATAGCTAGGGAAGTAGGGATCGAATCCTCAGGGAAGCTATTAAATTCTACTAGTTCTAAAAAGCCTAAAGCGTGTAATGGGCCTTGGTGGAAATTTCAGNCAAGGGGCCTTGGTGGAAATTTCGTTAAATGGTTTCTAAAACTAAGAAGACTAAGAATTGAAACTAAGGAAAATGACGGGAAATTATCAATTAAACTCTATTAATAGAAAGCTAGGGCTATAGGTTCACTATGATCAATCAACAAACTCAATTAACGCTCACTAATCAATTCATCGGCATTCATTGAACTAGGGCTCACTAATTCTCTAGAACTTAGTCTCCCTCAAAACTCCTTTACCGGCTCTCGCTCGCATAAATTCGTTTTTGCCTATTATTCAGTGGTCTAATTGTGGTAATCTTACCTCTCGGCCTCGATTTCAACAATAACCTAACTTACAACTAAATCTGGCCACAATTTAATTGCAATCACTAGAAATCAATAATAGGAATTCAATTAGAAGCCAAGAACCAATTAGAAACCATAATTTAAATTCAAGTCATGATCATAGATCCCCTAACCCTAGAGAAAACGACTACTCACTCATAATTAAGGGAACAAAAGCAAAATTGAAATCAAACAACATGATCATGAACAAAGAATTA
Organism: Suaeda aralocaspica; assembly: GCA_016808085.1. NCBI lineage: Eukaryota > Viridiplantae > Streptophyta > Magnoliopsida > Caryophyllales > Amaranthaceae > Suaeda > Suaeda aralocaspica. The sequence continues at coordinate 582,639 of PYUH01000714.1, read as the reverse complement.
ATTAAAACTAAAATAATTACTAATAAAACTAAAGTAAGAACCAAAATAGCAAAACTAATTAATCTAAACTAAAAACTAAGAAATTAAAGAGAATCATGAAACTAAAATAATTAAAAAGCATAAGGAAAGAAATTACCAAAATATAGATTGAATTGCATTGATTGAAAGCTTGAATTCATNTATTGAAAGCTTGAATTTATGAACAAAGTAATTAATCCTAAAATTCTAGAGAGAATAATTAATTTTTGGATTCCTAGGTCTAAAAATATGATAAAAAAATAGGTAGAGTCGTGCCCCCTTTACATAGTATATATAGTATTTAGGTTTTATTAAAATAAAACCCACGAGCAAAAACCGCGAAGAAAAGCCAAACGGATCAAAATTCGTGCTACCTGTGCCCGCATAGGTCAAATCTAATTTGTTCCGTGCGCCCGCATGGTGAATATTGAGTGAGTTCTGATACTTCTGATCTATGTTGTGGGCGCATAGGTTAAATGGGGATTAAAGGGCTGCGCCCGCATGAACCAAGTTGAGCAACATTTTGACGATCTTGCTTATTTCTTCGCTCGATTCTTCGAATCTCGCTCGTGACTTTTCGTGACTTGGCACGCATCCCGAGGCAAGTACATTTTGACTCGTTTTAGCCTCCAATGACTTCATAACTCTCTATTACGCTCTTGTAACATATTTACAAAACCGAAAACCACGCGTAATAACCGAAAAAGTATAAAATAACCGTAAAAGGTTCTAAAAGTAAACTAAAGATGCTAAAACCATTCCAAAACATAACTTAACATCGAAAGACGATATTTAATCAAAACGAAGCCACAAACTTAACTATTTAGCATAAGAATCAACCGAAAATGAGAGAAAAACACAACATAAAACACGTATATCAGAGAACGACCTAAACGGCTAAGCCAAGTAGAAGTGTGATCTTCCTGCAGAGAATATGAGATTTCCATAGTGCAACTTGACGAGGAGATAAAAAATTTAAGAAGTGGATTTTGCAGAAGAGGTAACCTTATATATATCTACCAATATCTTCATGAATTTTGGGGTAGCGATCTCACACGAATTATTATAAAGGTAGTCTATATCGTTCTGCAAACAAACAACACATGTATGAAGAAGTGTAGCCTGCAAACCAATCAGTTCAGTTCAGTTTAATTCATCAGTTTTCAGCTGAAGTTAACGATAAGAACCTATACAAAAATCACTCAATTATACCCAAATCTAATAGTTGTGACCGAAATTGACAGCTTTGCTGAACATCATATAAAAATGTACGTAGTACATGTATAACAAGGGTAAATTAGTAACTTCCATAACCCCTCCAAAGAAATGGTGCACACTATTCCAAGTTTCCACTCGCCGGAAACAAATATAAGGATAACATCATAACAAATTCCCCTTCCTTAACAGCTTCATCTTCAAGCCATCCATCAAACTAAACACCATGAACAAAACAACCTTCAAAATGCACAGTTAACAATGGAGTCTCTCACTAAACCAATCATCTTACCTCAAAACTCACACTTCAATCTCCTCCACTCAAAATTACATTCATCAAACGTACTTCATCTTCAATTTCATCTTCGATTTTACTCTGTTCCTCGAAGATGTGTCGTAGTTTGTCCCGCAATTCGAAACCCTAAGTTTGATTTCATTTTGCGAAGTTTTAATGATGTAAAAAGGAGAAGAAGGTATAAAAGGAGAATAAAGAGTGATCGACCGTCGAAGAAGAAGAGGAATTGGTGGAGTGGTGATGGTGAAGAAGATGATGACGGTAATGAAATTGAGAAAAGAGTTTGGGAAGACATTGTTGATAGTCTATGGATTCTTCAGGTATTAATTTGATGCATTTATAATTTTGTTAATTATGAACTTTTTTTTTTTTTTAAGGTACTAAGGATCTGTTAACCTATCATGAAAATAATGGAATTAATCGGAGTTGAACTGAAAATAGCCGAAAAGAATTATTTGTGAGAGAAGAAAATTAGAGAGTAAACTAAAAAGATTGGAATTAAGGTGAAGTAAACATGCGTTAATTAGTAACTATTAGATTTATGTTATGTGCCTTTATGTTCTATTGTAAAATTGTAATACATGATAATGAATTAAGTAATGAACAAGTTGCTACAAAAAAATAATTTGTGAACAAGTAGTATTAAAGTGATTGCAAAAATTATGCAATATTGTTTAGACAGGGATTTTGGTAGCCGTACTTGAGGTTATCAATGGTAGCACAAATTTTCTAATCACCTACTAGTTACTAATCATAACATTAGTGCCCAAGTATAGCTTAACAATGGAAGTTTAACTTGTAACCAAATGTTTTGGTTACAGGTCTATAAAATGGCCTTAGATGGTGTTTGATATATTCCTACTCATCTATTCCCATCCCCTATCCCACCCTCTATCCCACCCTATAATCTCCAAACTCCCATTCCCACATGCTAGTCATTGTTGCGGAAAGATTTTAATGCTTCGGTTATATGCAAACTTGTCATGTTTGAAGGTCTTGCTGACTTGTTGAGTACTTGATGAATGACAATGTTATTAAGTATAGTCTCTCATTTAATATACGAAGTAGTAGACTACATAATATTGACTAAGTGATTCTCAAACAATATATGCCATACAAAAGTCGTAGTGGTTCTTTTCAATTCAGCAAAGAGTAATACTCGTATTATATAGGAAATGTCTTCTAGCTTCTTATGTTTTACTTTGATGAAATGATCCACCAAAGAATCAATCTTTGGTAGGTTTCACTATAAAAAAATGTGGCGTATTATGTTTGATTGTTGGGAGTATGCTGTGTATTTGGATGTTTTGACATGCTTGTTTCGTGTGTGTGTGCGCTTCCCCCTGAAAATGTATAGACGAATATATGAGGTCCAAAGCACAATCTACTACTAGCTGTGAATTCTTGAAATTTCTTGGTTTTTCTATAGAATTGCATTGCCTTGCATTGGAATTTTTGACGCAACACAAAAACTGAATTCACTGTCACCATTTTGCACTAGCTAGGTATTCAAAGCCTATGGCTGGCTTTCACCCATCATCCTTTTATCATTCCTGTTAGCAACAGGACCAAAAGCTTTCCTCATGGCGTACGCTATTCCCTTTGGAGTATCATTGCTCATCTTTGCATACCAAAAGATTCAGGGATGGCTAGAAGGCAACCCTGAGCCTCTGAGCAGACGTAGAAGAAGGTCAAAATTTGGCAAAAGAAATGGTGCTTTTATGGAGGAAGAAGATGATGATGATGAAGAAAGACATCCGAGTCAGAGAACCAAGAAAAAAGATCACCAATCGTGGGTAAACCGAAGTAATGGTTCTTTCTATAAGAGTCAAAACGGAAGTGGAGCTAATGGGAACAGTTTTGGTGGCTGGGATGGCTTGGTTAGAGATGATGAAATAAAACATGCACGAAATCCTTCTGGAGAAACTGTCAAACCTGAGATACTAGTGGACGAGAAACTGTTAAACCAGAGAATGCCTTCTGGAGAAACACAGCATGAACGGAAGCCTTCTAGAGAAACCATCAAACCAGAGAAATTGGAGGAGAAGTTCAGTAGGTTATTGGAGGAGAAAGATTTGCCTGTGATGTTGAGATTATTGATTGCTGTTTTCCCATTCTTGGCTTCATGGACTAATTTATTGTAAGAGTTTTAATGCTTATAGTCACAGATTGAACAATCAAGTAAATCTATTGTGCTAATTAGTTAGAAGTATTATGTATATTCCTTAATTAAAAGAAAACTAAACGAAAATTGTTGTACTTATATTCATTTCTGAAGGATACAAATAGCTATTAATTGTGTCGACTATTGAGGATTTAAGCTGAAATTGATGACTACATTAGTTTTTCATTGAAACTAACAAACTAACCTTGTAAAATTTTAATAACTTTTTGGACGTGTCTTCTGTCTAGCAGGATGAACTGTTAAATAATAGTGTAACCATGCATGTAAAAATTGTTTTTTTGTTATGAATTTTACTGCAATGGTTACTTAATTGTTACATATTTGAATAATGATAGTTTTTTATTTGAACAATGATAGTTATTTACATTATATACTTAACAACTTCTTACTTATATTTTTTATTTACTACATTCACTTTTTTACATTTCCCAAAACACAACTTATAATGTTAATATCTCGAGTTTGGTATAATAAAACATTATAAAAACTATATATTTAGAAAGTATACATTGAGACGAATCAAACAAGAGCCCATATGACTATGTTATTTCTTACATATTGAGTATTAAAGTGAGTCAAAGTTGCAGTATGAATAATGCCGAAAGTCAATTTGTAGCAACTAAAAAAGACCAATGGAGTATATATGATAGAATTAATATTGCATATACTTGAAGTATTGTAAAATTATTGTACAACGACCAACCTGAACCCATTCTTGGTAACTAGAATTAATTTTTTGGTAACATTTAAACCATTTAAATTTAAATGAATCTTTTGAAGGAATAACTTTTATATATGGCATAATAAGCCATATTTAATACTACATTTGTTAACAATACTCAATTAGAAAGGAGATAGTAAATAGGAAGAAAGGAGATAAATAATCAACACCACCATCACCACCAAAACGTTACCGACAACACCACAATGACCACACCTAAACCACCGAAATAACCCAGCCACCATCAAAACCACCCAGTCACCACCGAAATCACACCTAAACCACCCCGAAACCACCACTAATGGAAAAAAACCTTTTTGCTGCGGTCATTTGACCACCTTTTGCTTCGTTTTTCGACCGCATCATATGCCAGAGAAGCAAAAGGGTAAAAACTTTATGCTGCGGTCATTAGGCGAAGCATAACGTATAACTTTATGTTGCGGTCATCTAAACAACCGCAGCATAAAGTCCAATTCCCACCAATTTATTTGAGACTTTATGCTTCGCTTTTTTAAAATGACCGTAGCATAAAGTTTTTTTACCACCAAAATTTAAGACTTTATGCTGTGTTTGTTATGTATGACGTGACATATAGTCATTTTCCCACCATCATTATTATGATATTTATTATTAATATATTAATCATTTAATAATGATTAATATATTAATAATAATGATCATTACTATTAATAAATTAAAATATATAATAAACTGTATAGTTAAAAACAAACATAATAATATTATCAATAACAATATAATGTATAACATACAAATTAAACATTCATACATATATATATATGTCACTCCACCTACGTAATATAATTTGAGTCACTATTGAATTATTTTACATCATCTTGACTCAAGCTCCTTGAATTGTTTCATTACAAACTATATCAAGTGATAAAACAATCTAACTTCTCTTTGACTTCAACAATTTCTTGAACGGCGAACGGCTCTTGACGTGTTGCCGGCTTCAAAACCTTTAAATTCATTAAAGACGAGGAGATATTAATTATTACACCATTTGACTTAAAATTTTCAACAAAGAGCATTCACATCAAACACAATCTAAGTAATGCATTCACATACAACAAGCACTCTCATGAGTCCTTACTTGGTTTAAGTGGGCAANCCATGCATGTAAAAATTGTTTTTTTGTTATGAATTTTACTGCAATGGTTACTTAATTGTTACATATTTGAATAATGATAGTTTTTTATTTGAACAATGATAGTTATTTACATTATATACTTAACAACTTCTTACTTATATTTTTTATTTACTACATTCACTTTTTTACATTTCCCAAAACACAACTTATAATGTTAATATCTCGAGTTTGGTATAATAAAACATTATAAAAACTATATATTTAGAAAGTATACATTGAGACGAATCAAACAAGAGCCCATATGACTATGTTATTTCTTACATATTGAGTATTAAAGTGAGTCAAAGTTGCAGTATGAATAATGCCGAAAGTCAATTTGTAGCAACTAAAAAAGACCAATGGAGTATATATGATAGAATTAATATTGCATATACTTGAAGTATTGTAAAATTATTGTACAACGACCAACCTGAACCCATTCTTGGTAACTAGAATTAATTTTTTGGTAACATTTAAACCATTTAAATTTAAATGAATCTTTTGAAGGAATAACTTTTATATATGGCATAATAAGCCATATTTAATACTACATTTGTTAACAATACTCAATTAGAAAGGAGATAGTAAATAGGAAGAAAGGAGATAAATAATCAACACCACCATCACCACCAAAACGTTACCGACAACACCACAATGACCACACCTAAACCACCGAAATAACCCAGCCACCATCAAAACCACCCAGTCACCACCGAAATCACACCTAAACCACCCCGAAACCACCACTAATGGAAAAAAACCTTTTTGCTGCGGTCATTTGACCACCTTTTGCTTCGTTTTTCGACCGCATCATATGCCAGAGAAGCAAAAGGGTAAAAACTTTATGCTGCGGTCATTAGGCGAAGCATAACGTATAACTTTATGTTGCGGTCATCTAAACAACCGCAGCATAAAGTCCAATTCCCACCAATTTATTTGAGACTTTATGCTTCGCTTTTTTAAAATGACCGTAGCATAAAGTTTTTTTACCACCAAAATTTAAGACTTTATGCTGTGTTTGTTATGTATGACGTGACATATAGTCATTTTCCCACCATCATTATTATGATATTTATTATTAATATATTAATCATTTAATAATGATTAATATATTAATAATAATGATCATTACTATTAATAAATTAAAATATATAATAAACTGTATAGTTAAAAACAAACATAATAATATTATCAATAACAATATAATGTATAACATACAAATTAAACATTCATACATATATATATATGTCACTCCACCTACGTAATATAATTTGAGTCACTATTGAATTATTTTACATCATCTTGACTCAAGCTCCTTGAATTGTTTCATTACAAACTATATCAAGTGATAAAACAATCTAACTTCTCTTTGACTTCAACAATTTCTTGAACGGCGAACGGCTCTTGACGTGTTGCCGGCTTCAAAACCTTTAAATTCATTAAAGACGAGGAGATATTAATTATTACACCATTTGACTTAAAATTTTCAACAAAGAGCATTCACATCAAACACAATCTAAGTAATGCATTCACATACAACAAGCACTCTCATGAGTCCTTACTTGGTTTAAGTGGGCAAGGGATACACCAATAGAACCACTTGCAGGTGATGCGGCTACAGAAACAACCCCTGGAAGCTCCAATGAAGATAGAGTTTTCTGTAAAATATAACATTGACCAACAGATGACAAATGCATAATAGCAAAAAGTAATGAGTAAGAGTGAAACATCATGTTGTAAAGTACAAATAATGACTGGCTAGATGTCCACATTGTGCATGAGTTGACATCATCAAATAATTCATATATAGTTTGCAGAATTTCAAGCCTTACAATTAGCAACATCCAAGAAAACCAGAATGTATAAATGAGAAACATAAGGCCATAGTCAACAAGTAGCAGAAAACATAATTCAATTATGAACCTAATTCTTCTATAACCTGTTAGATAAGCTAAATTATCTTTTCTTTCTTCACAAAGTCAAAGAAAGAGTATATCTGAGAGGGCGGGATAGTAAACACAAACTAAACAGCTGCACTAGTCAATTCTAGTTCAACTACCTTATAATTTAACCCATTACCCTGCCTACTTAATGTTCACTAGCCACATTTCAAAACATAGTGGCTTAAACAAAAATAGGTAATTATTAAACCTATATAGTAAACATTTTGTAGGAGGTTTATTGACAAAACTTTGTAGACTTGTAATAAAGAAAGTATACTTGTGAAAACAAACCTTCTTATCTTCATTATTCACATAACCATTACAGCAATTATGTGGGCACCTCAAAGCAAGATCTTCAGAGGTAAAACTAGTTCCATCAGTAAGAATTAAAGGCTTATCATTTTTATCTTTTACAATTTCACCAACATCATCCTGTTGAAAGGAAGAAATATGAACTAAAGCATATTTTTTGGGAAGAAATACGAACTAAAGCATGTAAAACAAATGATCTTAAAGAAGAACAAAGATTTGTATCACAGTTTTATTGCTTTTATTTTTTGGGAAGACAGAAACCAAACTGCAGAAAAGCAGCAGCTGAAAAGCAGCGCAACGACATTCGTAACTGCAGAAACATATCGAGCAGCAGAAAAGCAGTAAACTGCAGAAACCGTAGTACAAAAGCAAAAATAGGAGAAAAAACTCAGCTTATCCAACACCGAACCACCACCCCTAACCTTATCCAACACACCTAACATTAAACCCAGTTCCGAATCCCTGCAATACCTCCACATAAACAGACCAAACCCAAGTGTATTAAAACCCACACCTCTCACAAACATTTCATCGAACAACTTGTGTGCACATTCGATACACCCTTCGGACACCAACCCAGCAAGAAGGGAGTTACATGTTTGAACCCCAATATCAAATATCAAGGGTAAAATACCATTTAATAGCAAAAAGCTTCATAACCCTACCAACAAAACAATAAAATGCTTAAACAAAATGAAAACAAAATTCAGAAGCAAAAACAACAACAGCAACAAAATAAAACAGAAGAAAATAAACGAAAACAAAATAATATAGAAGAAAACAGAAGAAAAAAAAAACTAGAACAAGAATAAATTCGAAAAAAACTGAAAAAAAATGAAAACAACCTACATAAACCCTAATAAATCTAGAAAAAATACCCAATCACACCCACCCCAAATTCGAAATTAACATAAAATTTCAAACCCAAATTCCCACAATAACCCTAACAAATTAAACTCCAAATTCCAAATTAAAAGTTAACCACCTTGAGAAAGCAGAAAGCAGAATACATCAAAGACGACAATTGAGACGAAGACAGAGACGAAGGTCGACGGAGACGAAGACGAAGTTAGAAGAAAGCATAAGTTAGGTGAGGGAGAAGAAAATGCGGTGAAGAAGGAAGAAGGAATTGAGGAAGAGGGAAGACGTGAGGAATGCCGGTGAAGAAGAATGCCGGTGAAGAAAAATGACGGCGAAGAAGAATGACGGTGAAGATGACGTTAGCTTTGTTTGGAAGACGACGGTGAAGAAGGAATATGTTTCTGTTTTCTGTTTTGCGTTTTGTTTGGTTATTCAGATATACTTGGCTTTGTTTGTATAGACTTATTATAAATTTCTACCAACTTTATGCTGCGCCAAGTAAATGAAGCAAAAGAAAAGGTTGGCCGCAGCAAATACTTTATTCTACGGTCGTTGAAAAGACCACAGAATAAAGTCAAACATAATTTCCCACCAAAAACTTTATGCTTCGCATTTAATTTTTAAGAAAAAGACCGCGACATATGTAGTGTAGTATATAAGGATTTTTCCACTAGAGCACACCTAAATCACCACGATGACCGCACATCCACCATCGAAACCACACCTAAATCACCACGATGACCACACATCCACCACCGAAACCACACAGCCACCAGATACCACCAACCTAAAATCATAAATCCAAAAACCCAAAATCAAAACTGAATTTGTAAAATCACAATCAAATTAAAGATCAAAGTAAAATCAAATTCATAGTGGTGGTTTCATTATTAGATCGAAGATGAAGATCGAAGGTCGAACATGGAACACGAACACGAAGACGAAGACGACCACAAAGCCGAAGACGAAGATCGAACACAGTGACGAAGATGAAGATCAAAGGTCGAACATGATGGAAGGTCGAAGGTTGAAGACGAGATGGTGATGGTGGTTTCTTGTAGGGTTGAAGGATGTTGATGGGTAAAAAGAAGAAAAAGATGATGATGGAGGATTCTGAGGTGGTGCTGATGAAGGTAGGGTGAACTAGGGGTGGTGCTGATGGTGGTGGTGGCTGTGGTTTCAAACTAGTGGGTGAAGAGAGAGAAACTAAAGGGGTGGTGGTGGTTTTAGTGGGCAGAGGAGAGAGAAGCAAAAAGAGTGGTGATGGTGATAATGCTGGTTCATTAGTAAGATTATGAACTTTGTTAACTAATGATTTTAGGATGTTATGGGTTAAACTTAATTTATAATGTTTTAATTGGGGATATTTTTGGAATTTCAAATGAAAAAACTTACTACAATAGGAAAGAAAACAAGTGTTGTAAATAATTGGTAACATTCCAAAATGGAAAGTGTTACAAGTAATTGTTAACAAAGGTAGTAATTAAAATTGATTTTTTTTAACATTAGAAAGGCCCAAACTAGCAAATGAACTCCCCACTTTACTCTAATTGTGTAATTAAATCCCTTATGTTTTAATGGGAGCAAATTAACCCCCTATCTTACCCCTTATGTGCAATGAACCTCTAATTAATCAATTTAATGAAAATATAACATAATTTGATTGTAAAGTATATTAGAAAAATATTGTATTTTTTAATTACCTTTAAAATACATCTTTTATACAAGTAAAATACAACATTATATTGCAGCTTTTCACTTGTATATTTTGTGAAAACACGATCTTGAACATGGTGAAGTGTGCTCTGGTGGAATGAAAATTGTATTCTTTGTACTCAGTATCTGATTTTAAATTTATGTTCTAGCTTTGTTTTGGTGAAATAAGTTTGCTTTTGTGTTTCGATTTTGTTGTCAAATTGCTGACAATATACAAATAAATTGCGGTCTATGCTAATTTCTATTAAATTGTATGATAAATTCATATTTGACTTTATTAAATTGTAAAGAGTTTGTACTCTATGGCGACTGTTAACTATTCAACTTCATCCCTTGAATCGCTAGGAAGCTATTTAATAGATAACATGACTAACATCATTAAGAGAAAGCAATTGTATGCATTAGACCTCAATTCTCCATTAAGAAAAAGCAAAAGATAAGACATTGATGATAAGTCTACATTTTACCCTAATCCAAAGCCTTGATTAAAATTTTTGATACATTAAAGTGTATAACTTAATAGTATAAGAATTGTATTAAAGTATATAGCTCATTACTTACATAATAATAGGTGTAAAAATAATAAAATAAGTGTTACAATTGAATTGGAGTGAATTTTATGAAGGCTAACAGTTGCGAGGCTAATTTGCTTTAATTACAACATTAAGGGCTAAATTGCACGATTAATATAAGTAGGGGAGCTAAATTGCTACATCTGCGCATTATAAAGTACGTAGGTACATGGTAACTTGATTTGATTTTGAGGTAAGTAGAACTCAAAATAGTATAACTCGAACTCAATAAAGTGTAACTTGAGCTGATATTATAGTAACTAGAGGGCAAAAAAATGTAACTTAACACCCGTAATTACTATACACGTAGTGTATATAAAACTTTTTCTATATGATATTCTTCGTCATGCAGATTTATACTATAATGAATGTTTGATTATGTTTGACAACTAATTTGTAAGAAAAAATTAAAATTGCAAAGATTTGTAATAAACTTAGGCTCTGTTCTCCTCGACTTATTTTAACTTATTTTTAGCAAAAATAAGTTTAGTTTAGCAAAAATAAATACATATCAGCAAAAATAAGTTCAGATCAACAAAAATAAGTTCAGTTCAATAAAAATAAGTTTTGATAAACAAAAATAAATTGACGAGAACAGAGCCTTATTTGACAAATAGTTAGATGATTGATCCTCTTTGTCTTTAGGAAAAGTTGCTTTAAACTGTACAAACTATGAACGTTTTTATTTATTGGTACCAACTTATGTTTATATCAAAATGGTACAAATTATTGATTCGATTTGCAAAGAATAGTAGCAATTACCCACAACCTACTAAACTGGTAAGTTGTTTATATTTTGTGAAAAAATAATTAAAACTAATAAAACTAAAAAATAGCATTGACATTGTTGTGTTCCACTACTCTTCAACCTTCACTACCACTAGCACGACCCCTTCACCACCACCGCCGCCGTCACAAGAACAACAACAACAAGAACAAAACAATAGCAAGACAAAAACAAATTGATACTACATCTCTTATTAGTTGCAACACTTGAATTTTTTCTATCTCACAAATAATACTCAAGTGCTGCAATTAATAAGAAACAAATTAATTAAGTTCCAACTCCCATCATAAGTCTCTTTTGGCTTCTTTAAAGGTAGTCAAGGCCCTCTACAAATCATCAAGTGCCCAATATTATGCGAAAATTGATACAAAAGCACCAATTCCTGCAAATCTTAACAAACCGAAACACAAGACAATAGAAACAACCAAATTAGTTGAATAGGCTCAAAAGAGCCTTGTTAGAGCCAAAAACCATGCAATATAGGGGTAAATAATAGACATAATAAAATACACTTATAATTTATGTACTCAGCTTTGCTAATTATATGTTTTGTGTGCATGGCCTTGTCTTTGTCATTGCCCTACGACGAACTATTTCGATGGCGAGTAGAAGTCTAGAATAAAGAAAAAACAACAGGTATATGTGGGCATAGTCAATCATTCTGGGGTTGAGTAAAGAGTGCTCTCGGTTGTTGTTTTTGTTTGTTTGTTTTGGTTATGTTGTATCAATTTCTGATTTATGACTTTTGGTATGTTTGTAGGACTAATGGTTGTTTTCAAATTTATAAAACTAAGTTGGTTTTAAAGCGCCATTATTTTGGTTCCAAGTTGTAATAAATTTGATTTGGTTTTCGTTTTGAAAGTTTATTTCGATTTTCAAGTTATTATTGTAGAAGTCTCCCGCTGTAATACTTTGATAATAGCGTTAGCCATTATTACGGTGGCGTTAATAGTTTGATTTTTGCTAGTAGTATTTATATTATATGTTTTCTAGAAATTCCAACCCTTAGAAAAATTATCTTTCCTTGTTTCTAAGATTCATTCATTCTAAGGTTTGCATTTGATTTGAATCTTTGATGTTGAAACCAAACAACTAAACAAGCTTCCAAATTAACGCCTTAACGGAGCCTGCTGCCACGCCCACCGGCCCACGCTTACCTCCTCTCGAGACTCGAATCCACGCCCACCGGACCACCGCGGCATCGCCGGCCTCCCCCTTCTTGTCTCCCCTCCGCCCCTCTGGTGAGTTTGCTTAATTGCTTTTGAGTTTTTATTTTTAATTTCATTATTAATTAGCTAATTACTTGTTTTCATAATTATATTGCATTGTTAGTTTGTTCTATTTTAGTATGTTAAGAACTTATGAACCCTAAAATCTATTGATCTAAAACCCTAATTTAGTAATTTATAATTATGTTTGTTTTTACTTTATATAATTATTGCAAGTTTTACTGATTTAATTTATGTTTGTTTACTAATTTAAATGTTTGTTTATACAATTATTATATGTTTGTTTAATTGTTTATATTATTATGTGATTTAATTATTGTTGTGTTGTTGAGTTGTTGGACACTTAGAAAAGTTTAATTGATTCATAATTTTAATTATGTGTAATTTACATTTGAACACTTGTTATTTTGGATTGTAAGACATTTTAGAAGAGACTTGTTATTTTGGATTGTCGAACTTTATTATTTTTATTTTGGGTTGTAAGACTTAATGTAAAACTTTGATATTATTATTTGTGATTGTAATACTTTAAGTAAAGTTTTTATGAACTATTTTATTTAGGGAAAAATTACTCAATTTACAGCTCGATTGTCCGATCGACAATCCGAACGACTTGGCGTTCGTATTTCGAACCCCCAAGTTGGAATTCGTGGGTCCGCCAGAGTGGAGTTGTGTACAAAATTTGATATTTTGTATTTTTGTTTATACTCATTATTCATTTGAGTTTTTGGTATTGAATTCCTTTTTGTTATTATGTAAATGTAATGAATTTGTTGATGTAAGCTTATTTGTATGCCCATCTCTCAGTTCCTAGGTTCGCCATAAATGGGAAAGCAAGGAAAAAAAGTTGTTGGTAGCAAACAACTTGATGCTCTTCCATGGAATTCGTCGCTTTCCAATGACGACTCCTTTTCTATGCTCAGTGTGTCTGATAATCTTGAAGGAGGTTCGTTTTTGTAGGTCAATTAGCTAGTGTATTTGTGGTTGCCAACGTTGTTTTAAAATAAATTGATTGATTTTGTAAGTTATAATGCCATAGGTTTGCTTAATGTTATGAATTTGAAACTGGGGTGTAGGGTTTTTGTCATTGGAAGAGATTGATGAGTCGCAGTACAATATGATTTTTTCTGAGAGTGAAAAGGTTGATTTGGAGGAGAAGTTGGAGGCAACGCCAAAGACAAAGAAAAGGAAACGAGTGGATCCTGTTGAAGACAAAGATGGTGATGTTGGAATTGAGGACGGGAAAGAGACGGAAGGAAGTGGTGCAAAGCAGAAGAAGAAGAAAAAGAAGGCAAAGAAAAAGGAACCGGCTGGGGTTGTTGAAGACAAAGATGATGGCATTGAAATTGAGGATGGCAAAGAGATAAAAGCGGGTGGTGGAAAGAACAAGAAAAAGAAGGCAAAACAAGTGTCAAATCAAGGTGAGTTTATCTCTACTAAAGCAATGGCACTCCNTGTGTAATTTACATTTGAACACTTGTTATTTTGGATTGTAAGACATTTTAGAAGAGACTTGTTATTTTGGATTGTCGAACTTTATTATTTTTATTTTGGGTTGTAAGACTTAATGTAAAACTTTGATATTATTATTTGTGATTGTAATACTTTAAGTAAAGTTTTTATGAACTATTTTATTTAGGGAAAAATTACTCAATTTACAGCTCGATTGTCCGATCGACAATCCGAACGACTTGGCGTTCGTATTTCGAACCCCCAAGTTGGAATTCGTGGGTCCGCCAGAGTGGAGTTGTGTACAAAATTTGATATTTTGTATTTTTGTTTATACTCATTATTCATTTGAGTTTTTGGTATTGAATTCCTTTTTGTTATTATGTAAATGTAATGAATTTGTTGATGTAAGCTTATTTGTATGCCCATCTCTCAGTTCCTAGGTTCGCCATAAATGGGAAAGCAAGGAAAAAAAGTTGTTGGTAGCAAACAACTTGATGCTCTTCCATGGAATTCGTCGCTTTCCAATGACGACTCCTTTTCTATGCTCAGTGTGTCTGATAATCTTGAAGGAGGTTCGTTTTTGTAGGTCAATTAGCTAGTGTATTTGTGGTTGCCAACGTTGTTTTAAAATAAATTGATTGATTTTGTAAGTTATAATGCCATAGGTTTGCTTAATGTTATGAATTTGAAACTGGGGTGTAGGGTTTTTGTCATTGGAAGAGATTGATGAGTCGCAGTACAATATGATTTTTTCTGAGAGTGAAAAGGTTGATTTGGAGGAGAAGTTGGAGGCAACGCCAAAGACAAAGAAAAGGAAACGAGTGGATCCTGTTGAAGACAAAGATGGTGATGTTGGAATTGAGGACGGGAAAGAGACGGAAGGAAGTGGTGCAAAGCAGAAGAAGAAGAAAAAGAAGGCAAAGAAAAAGGAACCGGCTGGGGTTGTTGAAGACAAAGATGATGGCATTGAAATTGAGGATGGCAAAGAGATAAAAGCGGGTGGTGGAAAGAACAAGAAAAAGAAGGCAAAACAAGTGTCAAATCAAGGTGAGTTTATCTCTACTAAAGCAATGGCACTCCAATGGCTACTATTTTTTGCTGATATTACTTTCTATGGCGTTTTTGGTATGTAGAGTCTCCTATTTGTGTAAATGATATTATAACCATAAGCATGCTTAAGTTTGAGCTTAGTAAAGACTTTAGATTTATTGTAAAGTCATTTTCATTATTAGTGGAAAAATATATGTGAATTTTTTTGGGTACATTAGTACATCACAACTTGATGCTTGTTTCGTTTGGTGAGCATTTCAAAATTATTTTGTAGGTTGGTTGATCAACAAATATGAAGTTGTCTAAGTGCATGGAAACATTTGTCACCAATATGAACTTGTTTAAGTGAATGGAAACATTTGTCATGTCATCAATATGAACTGTTTAAGTGCATGGAAACATTTGTTCATTTGTGTGGAATTTTTTTCAGCCATAAAGGTTTTATTTGCTTAATTTATCTTGCTATCACCTCTCTCAGATGTGCTCAACGCTACCAAAAAAATTAAACAAAAAGTAAAATTGAAAGCAACAGATTATATAATTAATTATTTCCTCTTGATGTTAGTTATTGAGACCAACACTGAAGATGGTGAAGTGTTGGTGGATAAAGATGAATTTAATGCATGGAATGATCTGAGGCTTCACCCACTCCTCATGAAAGAAATATACAAGCTTGGATTTAAGCAACCAACACTAATTCAAAAGTCTTGTGTACCTGCTGCTGCTCATCAGGGGAAGGTTTGTATTATTTTGTGAGGTTTTGTCAAGATTTGGAACTGGTTACTTAATTTGACCTTGTATTTTCAGGATGTTATTGGTGCAGCAGAGACTGGATCTGGCAAAACGCTTGCATTTGGTTTGCCAATCTTGCAACGTCTTCTTGATGAGCAAGAAAAGTTGGAGAAAAAGATGATAGACGATGTGGCTGTTGCTGAAAAAATTGCACCAAGAGGTTTGATTCGGGCTTTGATAATAACTCCTACCAGGGAACTTGCCCTTCAGGTACGTGAATTAATATTATTGATCAGTTTCATCATTTATTTTCTCTTCTTGTCTTCTCTTCCCAGCCACTCAATAAGGTGCATGCTCTATCAGAATTAGTTTGTTTCAAGTAGCAAAATTTAAAGGCTTTAATGTGATTAAATCCTCAAAACCTGACTTGTTGTGACACTTGAATAAAATAAACTTTATGAGAAATGGAGTAAGGTGTAACCCATTGAAATAAATGTTGGTGCCTTGGAGGCTCAGATGGAGAAGAGAGAAACCAAGAATGTAGATTACCTTTAATGCTAAAGGGAAGATTTTATAAGATGATTATCATTCCAAATTTATTGTCACTCAGAACTCATGGCTTTTATAAGGGATCATATTAAGAAATGGGAATGTCTTTTTTGAAAGAGATCTGTTAGAGCACTTAAAAGGGTAGAATCTGAAGTGAAGATACTCGGAAGGAGGGAATGTCAGCTATCAAAGGCAAGATAAGATAAAATTGATTACTTTAGTTTGTTACAAGTGTCAATGCATCAATAGCTGTACAAAATATTGGGGGGGGGGGTGAGGCGATAGTGTTGTTACTTTTGAAGAAGTTGATGAGAGAGAAAAAAGTATGGATAGATTGATTTGTAGTATTGCTGCACAGGTTTCTCTGATTCTTTGTATTTAAACATTTTTGTAATTGGCTGTTGCCTTGTTAGGTCACTGATCATCTTAAAACAGCAGCAAGATCTACGAATTTTCGGGTAGTTGCTATTGTTGGTGGGATGTCAACAGAGAAGCAAGAGAGGCTTTTAAAGGCAAGGCCTGAAATCGTAGTTGGTACACCTGGGAGGCTTTGGGAACTTATGTCAGGAGGGGAGAAGCACCTTGCTGAGGTATGTTTTGCTATTATACGGAGTAGTATTAATGTATCATATGTCTGTCAACCTTAAAATTTGTTCTATGTATCTCTATTTTTTTTGTTTTTTATTGCTGTTGGCATGCAATTTCCAAAAATATACTCTTCTTATGGTAAATTAAGGTCAAAGATTGTTAGTTTTCCTATTGAAAGTCAAACAATAGTGTCAAGTTGGGACTGAGAGTCTGAGGTATCAAGAATGCAACCTTTGTTCTTTTGGAAAGGGGTATGGTTTTGTTTTCTAGCAGTCACATATCCTTGTTTCGTTGTTTGTCCTTGTTATTATTGTTGCCTGTTTGCCATTTAGAGTCTTCTTAATTTAGCGTACTTATTGCCTTGGGCTAAACATATGCACAACTTCTAAACTGATCTTTTTGATTAAGGACCAGAGCCTCTAAAATAAGTTAGAAAGAAGAAAGCATGTCCCAGCATTTGCTGAAGAGGATCCTTTCTGTGAACTGATTTTAGGTAGAGAACTAATTTAGGTGATGCTTATGGGTTTGTTATTAGTAGTTTGTGCTTAATGTATTGAGTTTGTAGGAACATAATTTCCTTAAAATAGAGTAGATTGGGGAGAAGGATGATATTTGGAATATTGAGGTGACTTTTAGTATTGTATAGTTTTGGGAGAGTGCCTTTCCTCTTGAAAGATTGGCAAGGCTATATACGATAATTCTTCACCTTGGATAGCATTAATACAGTCATATCTTTAATTTTTTGCTAAACCATCTTTCTTCTTCTCTCTTAATCTGTATTTTCTGCCTTTTTTGAGCCATAACATATGCTGATTCACAGAAGATCTCTTTGTCAATTGATCTATATTATTGAATTCAACCACCCGCAATTCTAAAGATGTTAATGAAGTAATGAACTATTGCGCATGATTGGTTGTCTGTGTTAATTACTTAATTCGATTGATTTGGACTGAGTTTTGTGAAAGATTAGCTCTTAAACTTTACAAAAATTATTTAAGTTTTAGGAAATTAGCTCTTAAGAAGTTAAGATTGTTAAACTGGTTTTGAATGCTTGTAAAACCCTCACCGACACTGGTTCTCACACAAGAACACAAAGCCAATAAACGTATCTTCAATTGACTCAAAAACTGATTTTATTGATGCAAATAACAAGCTATATAAAGAACTATGATTGGAACAATCCTCCAACTCATGGAGTCCATTAATCTAATTAAAATCCTAATTAAGGGCTTGTTTACTTCAGCTGAATATAGCTGAACTGAATTGAAAGTTTTTATTATGGACTAATGATTTTTAATTATGGATTATTGATTTTAAACTATTAATTATTGATTTTTAACCATAATTTTTATGGATTGACTATGACTATTGATATGGAGTAATGACATAGTTAAAATTTTGATATTAGTACATTTTCATATTTTTGTGAATGTTAATCTACTTATGTGGCATAATAATATTTTTGTAAATGACATTTCACTTATATTTTTGTTTCATTTGTTGAATGGTAGTTTCATAATATTTTTTCATGAAAATTATAAACTAATATAATATACATATATATGAACAAATAATATTAATAACAAATTAATTAGCTAAATAATAATCAGCAAAAGCTGAGCTGAGCTGATTAGAGCGAAGCTGAGGTGAGCTGATTTTAAGCTGAAGTAAACAGACCCTAAATTCGAACAAGGAAATCAGATAACATTTATAACAAATAACAAAATCTGAGCCCAAGGAACTGCACATGGTTTTGCCAACTAATTCCTAACAAACTTCAAAGCCCAACTAATCTAGGAAACAATCTTAACCAACTAATGGATACGATAACAATTTAGAAAACTTGCACAACGATCCCAAAAAGTATGAACAACCCAAGTTTATCCAAATCAGCCAAAAAAATGCATCACCCAAGGTAGCTCTCAAAAGTTGCGCAATTTTCAAAAACACTTCAAACCTTTCAAAAATGGATCTTTTAATCAAGAAATCATTCAGAACGTGTTTTTTTTTTTTTTCCTTCATTATATTAGACCAAGCATGGTGAAAAATAACCCTAATACCTTCAATTATCCGTAGCTTTTAGATTGACAAACCTCATCCTCATGATGAAAAAACGACTCAACCTGGAAGTAAATGAAAGCAATAAAAACTGTCCATGAACCAAATTAGGTTCCTCTAATTTGACCCAGTAATGTCCGTTTGCATCTCTATTCTCTTATGAACGAACCCTTTGACCTCTAATTTGCTCAATAACAAATCATGTTCTACCATATCCGGACATGAACTTCTCTGTGATCATCAATAAATAATGTGGCGGTGATGATTTTGCTAAAAGAGGCATTTAGGAATGTACTTTTCATTTTTTCCTCGACTGATGATGTGGTACATAAAAAATGGCAAATTGTGGTGTATTTGCTTTCCTAGATTATGGTGTTTCCTTTTGTTCTTCTAGTTTTGGTTGTTCATGCTTGCTGATACACTTATTTGACTTATTATTAAGTATTATAACTATTGCATATTAATAAAGTCATTGAGGCAAATGGAATAAGATCCTATATGACTATGTTTTTTCTTGTATATCTAGAACAATTCACAAGATTATCTCTATATGTGAACGGTATAAAGGTTATATATGAGAAGAACAAAAAGGAATGGAGGGGGTAATGAAATGCATGGAAGAAAACCTGAATGATCTCGAGGCTTATATTATGTTAGATAATTTATAGGGATTTTCTCATTCAAGAAGTGTGAATGGAATATTTGTTTTGGTTGGATTGTAGAATTCTCTTCTCCCATACAGTGTGCGTATGATGTTTTTTTGATTATTAAGCAATAAGATTTATCCATGCGATTATAAACAAAATAATCATACAAACTATGGTCTCCTTTTTGTAATGCCAAAAATTAACTGAATTTTTTGTTTTGTGTTTGCAGTTACATTTTTTATCTTTCTTTGTGTTGGATGAAGCTGATCGAATGATTGAGAATGGGCATTTTCATGAGTTGCAGTGTATAATTGACATGCTTCCTGGAACTAATGGTGCTATTGAAAAACAGGATGTGCAGAATTGCACAACTGTTTCTAGCATCCAGAGGAAGAAACGTCAAACTTTAGTGTTTTCTGCAACAATTGCTTTATCTTCAGACTTCCGCAAAAAGCTAAAACGTGGAACTCTTGTAAGAAAGTCAGGCTCTGATGGATTATCATCTTTAGAAGCTTTATCAGAAAGAGCTGGAATGAGACCTGATGCTGCAATTGTTGATTTGACTAGTGAATCAATAATGACCAGTAATTTGGTCGAGTCTTTCCTTGAGTATGTTGTCTATCTCTTGTGCTTGATTACTAATGATGGCTGTGGGTTTGTTCTGTTTCAACTTTCAAATGGAGTCACATCTGTTGATATATCCATAGTTATACTTGTGAGCCTTGCTTTATCTTTCTCAATTCATACCATCTTGTGCACTGGTTAAATGGCTAACTGAATGGATTTTTAATGAACTTTTATCCAAAATTTCTGTAACCCTTTGTCACTAAAATCCCGCCACACCCCCCCCCCCCCCCAAAAAAAAAAAAAAAAAAAAAAATTCTTGCTTTACTCTGATTTGTGGTTTTGAATAATTGATTCTTGTGCTTTGTGTTTACACAGTTCCTTTTAAAGAGACTAGCAGCTGTTGTAGATCTGCTATATGCTTCTTTGGTTATATAAAACTGAATGCATGTTAGTATCTGTTTAGGAACTTTAATCTCAAGCTTTTATGTTTATTATGTCATTCTGCTAGGTGATGCTAAAAGTAAGTATTCTTTTCAGCTGTAGCGAAGAAGACAAGGATGCCTACTTGTATTACATTTTGTGCGTTCATGGCTATGGGCAGACAATTGTTTTCTGCTCATCAATTACTGCATTACGCCATGTTGCTGCTCTTTTACGCACCCTTCAAATTAACGTTTCTGTCTTGCATGGTGAAATGCAACAGCGAGCTCGTTTAAAGGTTGGCCTTATTCTCTCATGTATTGCAATTTTCTTGTTAATAGATTTGAACGATTTGTTGTATTGGTTGATTGTGGACATGGCTTGGTTCCTTATCATCTCTAAAATTTGCAATAGATTTTTTTAGGGGTTATCATGTGTTGGTTTGATAAATTTGGTTTTCTCGGTGGCTATTAGAGTGGGTTCCTGTCTCTTAACCTTGAATCTGAATGTGTCGTTCTATCTTTAAATTTGATGCCTGTGAATCATTCTTAGCATTTATTCACTTTTGGGGTTTTGGTTCAGTATTTGGTTTTGGCTTTCTAGAAATTTAGTTTTTCTCAAATTATGTTTCAACTTGCAATTTTAACTTTTTAAGGCCCTGTTCTTTTTGGTTAGTTTGAGTTGAACTTGACTAAAATGAACTAAATTATACTTTTTTTTTTCTTTTCTTTTCTTTTTTTTTAATACTTTGTAATGTATATAAATGCAACAATTTTTTAGGGAATCTTTGATTAAGTTGCAACATTTCAATATTTTTTTAGAGTTTCGGATACCAAAGTTACCATTTTGCCCTTACCCAATAATTATTAATCTAATTGATTAATTTACATTACACTTTAACTTGACCTTATTAAGGTGCAAATTTTTGTTAATTACTCCAACCACCCCCCTTCAGTTCTATTGTACCGTCTCCGGCTCTCTGCCAGCACCTTCATCTTCATGACCAACCCACCACCATCATCATTATCTGTCCTTCATCAATCCACCATCATCATCCCAACTTCTTGACTACTTCAACTTCACCAACAATGTCACCAAGGCTACCATCGACTGGCGACCTTCCACCATCACTCTTCAACCGCAAGACTTGGCGGTTGCATAATCTTCAATTCCAAGGCTCGGAAAAATTCTCAATCTACTTTCCAGACCACCACCACTAACCCCACCCTTCATCTTCAACCTTTTCCATTACTAACTCCACTTTTCATCTTCTACCTCACAACCCACTCTCTTAGTCTCTTTCTCCAAAAAGTGAGATCTACTTCTCCTCCTTGATCTGAATACCTCCTTTCGATCTACTTTTTTGGTTGTGGTGGTGGTGATATTCGGGTTTTTAGGTTGTTGGTGCAGTGTTCTGAGGTTCTTGTGCGTTAGTGCACTAATAGTGTTGTTATGGTGTTCTGGTGTTGGTGCCTCCGTGGTGTTGTGTATGCTAGTGTTTGTGGTGATCTTCAAATTGTTTCCTTTTTTTTTTTTTACTATAATCACATGGGTTGCTAAGGGTATCAATGTAAAATTTAAATCCCCATGCCACTTTGAAGCGTTGCATCTAAAGAAACGGAGTTAGTATAAAATACAACTAAGAAGTTTGTTAAAGACTATTAGCTGAACTGAACTGAACTGAAAATAAAGCCAAAATGCTCACCCTGATAGTGAAGCAAACTACAAAAGGGACGTTGATGTGTGAAGCTCTCTTACCATACTCTCAGGATGTCGTTAACAGTTGAAGTATTTGATGGTTTTTAGATCTTAACATGTTATTGTCTAATGGCATAGGCATTATATCTGTGGTGGTGACTTGGTAAACTGTGTTAATTCTTCCATATTGCTTGCCTTTTTTGATTGTATATTTTTGGCCTACATCAATGTTTTGAAATTAATAGCTCAATTACTTCATTATGGAAGGGATGTTTTCTGGACATTTTAATAGTTACATAGGTGTGCGTCATGTGAGACATTGAAAGAATCTATTGTTTTGTGTAGGGTTCCATTAAATGATCGAAACAAGTTGTCAGGTGACTTAGGTCAATCATTTCAATAGTTATAGCTTGGGATGTTCTGGAACCCATAGACATGGAGTGCTACTCTTGCAATGAAGCTACAATATTGTCTAGGTTTTTTCCTTCATAGAGTCTGAGTGGCTTTATGCCTTTATATGCTTTTGTTTCAAAAGACAGATGGACCAAATTTTTTTTTGTTATTGGTACTTGCCTATTGAGGATAATTAAGTTCTGGTGTGTTGACAATTACTACCTAGCCTAAGCAGTTGTGCTGCTTTTAAATGAGGGATGCAGTGGAGAAGCAGAGGCAATAAGGTGTCATCACTCAGCAGCTGTTGCAAAGAATATTTCTGATAGAGTAGAATTTTGGTTTTTGTTACATATTGGGCTGCAATTTTAATGAAAGCCTATCTAGATTCTGGAGATTGACTTACATACTGATGTGGCTTGAATAAGTTGTTAAAATGGGCTACTTAATAGTGACTCCAGCTAGATAGTGCGTGCATTGACAGATGACTTTGGCCTGTTGCTTTTATGTGAATGCATATAATCTGAGAACATGTACCTGTCCTCAAATGGTCATTTATTTGTAACCACTGCCACAGATAGCAAGCAAAATTTAGCCTTGAGATGGACTATAATAGGGCTTCCGTTACTTGTGGATTGTGTTGGTGGTGCCTATTTTGTTTGCTTACTTTGATTTTGCCTCCCTTGTTCTCTCTTTTATTTATTTATTTTTGTGTGTGTGTCTGGGTTTTTTCTTCTTTTTTTTTTTGGGGGGGGGGGGGGGGGGGG